>AZIM01000590.1:295719-306391 GCA_000516915.1 Ophiophagus hannah
CCTGCTGAATACCACCTCTGCTTCCAGTACTTGAGAGGCAAACTTAGAGAAGAAGGAAATGACTTGTTCTACAAAGCAGCAGAGGACAGAACAAGAAGTAATGGGTGGAAACTTGTTAAAAGAGATTTCCTGACAATGAAACCAGTTAATCAGTGGAATAGCTTGTCTCAAGTAGTTGGGGTATTTCATCATTGGAGATTTTCAACTGTGTTCTAATGTTCCACTAGACAGCCCATGACCCAGTAGGTCATTGTTTCAGAGATATTTCTTTATCTAAATTGAGAAACAGAATGACCAAGAGAATAAAAGAGGTATGACTTATGGATAATGATAGATATAAAATACAATTGATTTTGCCCCTTATTGTGCTATTTATTTCCATATCTCCATTTTTATATATACAAAATGACTAAAATACCTAATAGAATACTTCTGTGATCCAAATTAATCATTATCACAGTAGTGATGAAAAATTTGGATTGTAGACTACAAGCAGGACTTGAACATTAGTAACATTGTCTCACCATGTTAATTTTTATGTGATGCTCCTAATTTTCTGAGAAATAAGATTTTTGATATATTTCTTTGGTAATAACTCTTGGTTGTAAATTATTCATATACTTCAGAGCTCAGGAACTACAAATAATTTTACCATTGTTTAAAATTATAACTCAGTGAAGGAGTATTTGTGTTTATGTATTCTCTTCAATTTATGTGTTTTAACTGTAGGAGTTGTTAATGAACTGCACTGGATCAACAATAGACTTTATTTTACAGCATTTTGTTATTGCTGTTTTTCAGATCTAATTTCCTGTGGTTGAAACTTATCTACCAAAATGTCAAGTAAGTTAAGTTGTATTTTTTCTTAGTTTAATCTACAGTATTGACATTTGAAATGATAGAGAAGTTATTGTTCAGCAGCTCAGCATAGGTTATACCTGTGGACGAACCTGTATAAGAATAAGCTCCATTTAACACATTTGTGTTGAAATATCACAATACACCGTAATGTGGCTTCTTTGGTTTTTTATTAATATAGGTAGTCCTCAACTTACAACCATCAATTTAGTGGCTGTTCAAAGTTACAACAGCACTGAAAAAAGTGACATCATTTTTCACACAGCTCCCATGGTCACATAATAAAAATTCAACCACTTGGCAACTAGTGTATATTTATCATGGTAACAGTGTCCAAGGTTACACGGTCACCTTCTGATAAGCCAAATCAATGGGAAAGCCAGATTCACCTAACAACTTCAGTAGTTTACTTAACAATTGTGGCAAGAAAGATCATAAAATGGGGCAAAATTCACTTAACAACTATTATTTAACAATGGAAATTTGGGGCTCAATTTTGGTTGAATGTCAAGGACTACCTGTATATTGTGTGACTTCAAGTATTACATTTTGGGATTATTTTTATTTATCGAACTTGTATGCCATCCATCTTGCCAAAGGCAATTAGTAATAAATAACTATTATGAAGTCAAATGTAAAGTCGTTATTTCAAGTCATTGGTTTTCATTTGATCTATTGTATGCATATTAAAGTCTGGATTCAAACCAATATAATGGGTTGACTCTAGACATCAAAATAGATCTCAGATTTATTCATCTCTAAACACTGTTATATCCATGCCATCCTTTTTCTGAAATCCCTGTATTGTGTTAGGATTCCTTTATGTGGACCTTGAAGTTGACCACCATTTAATTAATTCTAGATTTAACTACCCAATCTTTTTTTTTTGCAGTCTTCCTTGAAGTTTAAGAATGCTATGAGTGCTTTTGCAAAATAAAAGTTTGAACATTACTTTTGTTGCTGTGGGCAAGCACTTAGGCAAAATTCTTTGCACGTTAAAATTTTGCTATTTGTTAAATGAAGAATAAGGACAGGTTTAGAACTATTCTGCCTCAAAAGCACAATATGCCCCTCACAGAGCAAAGGAAAATAAATAATGTGTAAAGACTAAACATGTCCGATCACATAAAAAAAGGACCAAGCTGAATAAGTCTAAGGTCTAACTAGGAGACTAACAGGACATAGAATAAGGGTGCTGCATTTTTTGATACTATTGAACTTGTTTGTTTCATTCATGTCTCTGAAGTTCAAGAATTGCATATGAACTTGAAATCCACAGCTTGGGCGTTCCTGTAATAATGTGTGAACTATGTTGTAGAGTTGCATAAGCTTTTCATTCATATTTTGATTTGTTGTTCAAAACTTCACAATTTGAAGTCCCTGTGTTACAGTACTTCTACATAGTCATTTCCCCCCACCCTTCTTTTTAAAACAGAAAGGCCATCTTATGCTCCACCACCCACCCCAGCCCCCACGACTGTAAGTATGGAAGCATTTTTCTTTATTTTGCAATTTTTGATTCCTAATTTCATTTTAGCCCCACAGAGAAATGCTGGTGTCATATTTTATGGATCCTATCACCCAGTAAGATTAAACTCTGCCTGAGATCAGTACCAAGATGTTTTTGGAATCCTGTCAGTTGGCCTTTTTAAAGAATAAAGATTTGACATTTCCATCTGTATCGAATTTAGTCTCCATCTCAGGATGTCATTCCATTTGATCTGATGTTTAAAGTTTAATTTTAGAAATATTTTTATTTTTAGTCTTTACAGAGGTTATACTTTTAATTAAAATGAATTTAATATTGATATATTTCTTTAAAAAATCGTAAATATAAATATATTGTAAAATGCTGTGGCAACACATCTTTGAAACCAGAAACCAGATACTGCCTTTATAATGTGCTAAGCAAAAGCATGTGTATTACTAATAATGGGAATGTTAATATCTTACTTTTATCTTGTATTTATTTCTAAAGGCTGAGAAGTAGAGGTTTTGTGTAGTAAATTTGTTTTATAACTGTTAAATAAAAGCAGAAAACACTGTACATATACACTGTATATAAAGTTTTCAGTCTTTAGTTAAAATGTGACAAATAATAAACAAATAATATAAGATAAAATTCTTGAGTAAAAATGTTCATATTTGTGATGCACACACTGCGGAAACAATGATAAAACAAATAACCTGAAAAATGAAAAGCTACAATTAAATCTAGGCTTAAGAAATCTATTGTTTGTAGCTATCTTTGGGATCAGTGGAATGGTGGAATTGTGAGATACATGTAAATGATGTTTGCAGATTTGATTTTCACCTGTATTTGTAAAGTGGTCTTCTTGAGTAATGATTTATGCATTTGTCTGCATCATTTTAGAATACTTTAAAAAACACTCACTAGAACAGAAGCATATACATTAGGGCAAGAATTTTAAATTCGTCCATTTAGAAATATTTTACTTTGTCTTTACCAAAGAAACTTGTTTTTGAAATTAATGAAATTTGAAACATATTTGAGATAAACGATATTTATCATGTCCCTGTACTGTAGATTATTTTTAATTGTCAGTGATGATAATACCTTATGCAATGTATTCTTCCTGCTGTTGTGTTAAATCTATAGTTCACCTAAGTACAGGTAGTCCTCAACTTACAACAGTTGATTTAGTGACCGTTTGAAGTTTCAACAGCACTAAATAATGTGATTTATGACCATTTTTCATTCTTACAACTATTGCAGGATCCCCACAATCAAAATTCAGATGCTTGGCAACTGACTCATATTTATGATGGTGTCATGTGATCCCATCTGGGAAAGCCAGATTCACTTAACAATTATGTTACTAATTTAGTAACTGCAGTGATTCACTTAACAACTTTGGCAAGAAAGGTCATAAAATGGGGCAACATTTGCTTAAGAAATGTTTCACTTAGCAACATAAATTTTGGGCTCAATTGGTCATGAGCTGGGGACTACCTGTATCATTTTACTAGTGCTGCAGCCTCAGAAAATTTAGCATCTTGCTAATGATTTATTATTGAAAATTTCCTATTGCTTGCATGATTTTCATTCTTTGGATCAAGAAAAGTCAACCAGTAGATAGCATTACTGAGCAGAAGAAATATTCTAGTGCTGAGCATTCTAATCCTGTAACATCTACAGAATTTAGGAGATATCTCAGAAAAAGATCAATGTGATCTTCCTCTTTCAATCACTTTCTGCGTGGGTTTTTGAGAAGCACTCAGACTGATCTCTTTGATGGACCTGAATTGTACACGCAAGTTCATGTGAAAGAGTGATTTTGGTTTTATTTATTTTTAATAAGATAATCTGCAGGTCCCATATGATCTATCTGTCTATAGAGATAAATTATAGAATCATTGAATTCTTTACAGGCCAAGTGTGATTGGACACAGAAGGAATTTGTCTCTGGTGCATAAGCTCACAGTGTACACAAAATAGCAAGTAATAGATTATAGATCATAATAAACAACAATTGATTGGTCATAATAAATCAATAGGAGAGGTGGTATTTAAGAAGTGTTAAAATATATATTTTATTGCTGCCTCTATTGAATAGTTGAACAAACTAACCACATAATATTTTTCTCTGGATGTAGATACTATTGGCTCACTATCTATTTGAACTCTTACCATATTACTGTTATAAAAGTAGCACATGACTAAAAAGAAGGGCTTTTTTCTTTACAGTATCTTTCCCCGATAAGCTTAACTAAATATTTTAGAGATTTTTACCAACAAATAAATAAAATTATTTCTCCTTTGACTTTTGCCTTATTTTGTTGCTCAATTGAAATATTTTTTCTATGCTATGGGATTTTAATTTGGTTTCCACCCCAAATATAGAGAGACAATTGGAGGAGGAGGAGGAGGAGCTAAGATCGCGGAGAGGCAGCAATCACTGTAAATAGCTCCTCTTGAAAAGTATTTCTTTATCATTATGCTTTTATTTCTTATCACTATATTTCATTTTATCATGGTACTTTAAAATTATTGTTTGAAATATCACCTTCCGCTGCCTTATTGGAAGCCTCAGCACTTAGAAAGAGCTGAGAAAACTCCAGGACATTCCTAACCATCATGGGGAAAAGTAAGAAGAGACATCCTACACATTTTGCTGCACAAGCTGCGTCCAAGCCCAAAAAACAGCAGAAAGCCAAAAAGAAAAGGACGCCAACTCGTGTAAGTATTCTTACTCCCTCAAACCCCTCCATTGGATATGATATATTAGAGTGGGATTTACAAGCAGAGTTCGAAAGTCAACAGCTTAAAGATCTCTCCTCCTGAATGGAGAGAACTCTCCCCCCTCTGAATACATGCTGCAATCCGCTCTGCAGCTGCACAGTTATTACAGGATGAGGATGTGGATATTAACCTGATAAACTTACAAGAATGAAAGTGTAACTAACTTTCTAACTGGGCAAAACTGCTTTCTGTCTTTGACTTGTTGTCCACAGTTAAAATAAAAGTGGATTTCTTAAAAGAGATTTTTGTAAAACAACCCTGCTAAAGCACAGATTTTCTGTCCCAAGTGTTCCAAAAAGGAGCCAGGAGAGAAAACCTGGGGAATTTACCCCAAGGAAAAGAGAAAGCAACAATCAGAGAACTGATTATTCCTGTGGGAAAGAATGAGAAACAAGTCTCCAGTGAGCATGTAACCAAAAGAGAGAAAAATTTAAATTGTAATACCATTCAGAGCCTCAACAAATCACATTACAAATATTAATTAAATAATAGAATAAAAAGTTCACTGGGGAACAAAGAGCAATTATCTTATCTTTAAGCCTGTTACATGCTGTGAAAAGTAATTGATTAATTTACACCAGGCTGAGGGGTTTCCATCTAGCAGAAGCTTGAGAGCAAGTTTTACTTACCTTTACGCAGATCACAATTCCCAAGATGTTTAAAATGTGGTCTTGTCTTCATACTTTTTCAGTCTCTCTAAAATGTGTTGTTTTCAGAGGAACGGCCCACTCCTGAGCCAATCTGGCTGAGGGAGTATTGCCATTTTAAAATGTGACCACTCAACTTCAAATAACCTCAAGGACACTTTAGCTCTCTCCCACCCCTTCCCAAAGAGATTACCGCCCATGCAAAATTCTGTTTTACCTACAGCAAGATAGTGCACAGTTTAAGTTCGGGGGAGCGGGGGAATATAATTAACTCTTTTAGTACCCTTCCAGATTCAGAACAAGCTGATATTATTGAAGACTGGACAATTTGAGAGAACCTTGAGTGGCAGCACGTAAAATAGCCAGATCTCTAATTGATTATGTTTGGTCAAAAAATGATCTCTTTATTTATGATATATATCATTATCCCTCTCAGCAGTTCCTAGCATTGGTTTAGGAAGACACTAAATACTAAGATTATGTCAATAGACCCATCTTACAATCTTACACAAACAACTATTCTCAACTTTACTGGAGAGAAATTGCTTTTCATTAACTTCTATATATTTCCAAACATCCCTTGACCATGTGTTTTTGAAATTGGGGAAAAGTGAAAAATTACAGGAGACTTCAATATCAGACTATGTCCAAATTGACATTCATTCTCCAAAATGCCACTTAATTTGTAGACCCCCCTCCCAGCCTAATTAGAGAATCCAAAAACTACAACTAAGACTTTAGGGGTTTTCAGATATTGTAGATGTTTTATAAGCTGTACCTGCAAATTTTGAATAGCACTATTACTGACTACTGGCAGAGCGCTTGCATTGGCAACAAGGCCCTCCTTGCTTGAATATACTCCAACATCAAGAAATTTATCTTTCTCAGTTCTTTTATATTGACAGCTGTCCTATGAGTGAACATTGTCCCAATATGTTGCTTCTGAAGCTCTTTGTTGCCTTTTTTCTGAATATTTATCCCATTCTGTCTAAAGATATCCTCAAAGGACAAATATGAACAAAAGCACAGTTTGGTCTAGTAGTTAGGGAGAAAGTGGGATACCGTGAATTCAGATCCTGCCTTACCCATGAAAGCCAGCTGGGTGACCTTCAGCCAGTAACACATTCTCAACCCATCTCACCTCACAGGGTTGTTGTGGAGAAAACAGGAGGAGAAAGGTGTGTTTAATATGTTCTTGCTGCCTTGAGTTACTTGTAAAAATAAGAAAACCAGGATACAAATAAATAAACAGGTCAGACAAGGAAATCCAGATGCTCTCTATCAATGAGGTACTTCAATTCCACTTCAGCTACATACAACTATTCTGGATGACAGGTCCACTGATAAGACTTTACCGTCTTATATACGGCTACCGTAGTTCAACTTCTTCAGCCAATTCTCTCTTCACATCCATCTGGCACTAATGGGAACCAGAGCTCCTTTAATCAACCTTGATTTGATAGTGATTGCCATGCAACCAGAAAACAATGAATTTCCTGTTTTAAGGAATATAAAAAGGATCCTCTCTCCTATTCAACTCAGGATCTGTCCCTTTTAAAGAGAAAATATAAGCAGGCAAAGAAGAAACAGCCTGATACAGTATTGGAATCAACTAATCTCCAGTACTTGTTCTAAGAATTCAGCTCTATTCTGGAAATGTATAGGTCTTCAATCTGCTAACATTGATTTATGAATTATCATATTTTATTCCTGCTTCAGTTTGGGAAGATCATTTCAAATTGCTGTACACACAGCAATTTGGAAAAATAGCCTCACTCAAAGAGGGAACTAAAAATAATTTCTTGAGCTATTGGGCAATTTTCTCCCACCAGCTAGATATCTCAGTCATAGAACGATCTGAAAATTCAAAAAGGCCTTATCCTTAGCCAGATTCAATGTTCTCCATACAGCCATTATTGAAAGAAGATATCAAAAATCCTCTTCAGAGACTGTTTCCGTGCAGTGAAATAATAATTAAATCAATGGAATTTGTTAATCTTTATTGCCCTCTCTATGCAAGTGCTTACCAGGAATTACTTCCACTCTACTAAATATCCTGATTGTTTTTATTTATCAAAAAGATTTATTATTGGATCCATCTGATTTTATTTCCTTGACCACAGCCAAGTACTGTTCTATAGTCTGCAAAGTACACTGTAGTTTTAACTCTAACTCTTTTTAAGATATTTTCTTTTTATCGTAATTAATTGTGACTCCTGTCTTTTATTTACAGGTCTATTGCTGAATAAAGATTTCACTTGACTTTGTTACAGCTGTAAAAAAAAATACATATCATATGTTATGTTGCTGTATCTTGTGTTTTAAAAAGGATATGCCCTCAAAAAGTTTGTTTAAAAGCATAATATACAGATATCTTAATACGAAAAGTTGAAGAAATAAACTGAATTCTATTAATATAAATAGCATGAAAAATGTTTTGTGCTTAACCACTTTATTTCTTATGACATCATATTTTCTAAATATGAAAAACCCCTCTGAGCATTTTATCCCTTTGGGTATGTGGATGTGTGCTGCAGGGACTATATGGATATATATATATATTCAATATATGGATATATATTGAAATATATGGATCAAAGTTTCATGATTTTCAAATTTATTGAAAGCATTTTAATTTGGCTTAGTTGAAGATCTCCTAGAAGTTTAATAAATATGGCTCTAAGATTAGAGTAATAATTATTAATCTGTCGTTTACCAAATGTAAATTTTTCTACTCAGCCAAACAGAAGAGCAGCCATTAGAGCAGTTGCTGATGAAACTTTATGTGACCTAACACATTATTTGACTTACAAAGTAATTTGGTATTCTTTGTTCCTACTCTTGGTATATTTCCTCCTATTAAATTGGGAGAAAAACGTTTTGTCCAAACCTGTGGATTGCAAATCCAGCTGGTAGAAAGAAATTGTAAACACAAGAGAAATCATGTGATTCCAAGGTTGTTAATTTATCTACCATAAAAACTCATTCATCTTTCCTGCAACGTTATAGTACAAAAATGTACTATATTGATTTTTCAGTATTTTACTGCATTGTATTTTTTAATATCTACAAATTATTTCCAATTTTAAACAAACATTGAATTTTACAGTATGATATAGCAATTAATATTTAACTATAAGCATATTTTTAAGCTTAAATGGATTCCAGAGGATGGTAGAGGATAGGAAGGCCTGAAGGAACGTTGTCCATGGGGTTGCAATGGGCTGGACATGACTTTGCGACTGACAACAACAAATAGGCATATTTTATAGAGGGTTTTCTGTATAAAATATAGATATTATGGAGTTCTGTTGAATTTTCTAAACAAGGTAGCATGATACACAGGTCTGATCTGAACATAATACTGAACTATATCTCAGACCTATGTATGCTTCTCCCCATTCCCTAGCCTGATCTTTGAAGAAAAGCAGTTTTTACTTTGACATTAACTAAATCAGAAACCAAACAAATCTTAGTTAGTCCTAACTGTGCTTATGTATAAATTAACTTGAAGTTGTCTTCCTTTTTTCAAAGAAACAGTTTATTTAGGTTCAGATATAGTAATTAATTATTAATTATTAAAAGCAAAGGGGAGAGGGTGCTGAGGTTCATTTTTGTAGTAGATTTGTATTCTAAACCAGAATCTCCTCCTTGATTTTTGTCCTCTAGTTTCTTTGATTCAATTCTATTTTGTATAATTCCTATTTCCCATGCTTCTTTTTTTTCAACATATGTTAAGGCTTCAGATAACTTTTAGCTCAACAATGTGTTAACAAATTAGCTGGCCTTCATAAAAAGCTCAGTGTCAACAATTCTTTTTATAAATATTTTTTCCTTGATCCAGTGAATCTTTATTCTTCCCTCTTTTTATGCTCACCCATCAGCACTAGATTTGTATCAACTGGTTGTTCTGTTATTAATAGTTTGTTATCCATATAGCATGTGGGACTGTTTACTCTTATTTGCAAATTTATAGCTTCTTTCATAGTTTTTACATATCTAGTTTTAGGCAAGCCAGGGTGGCATATATAAGAATAAAGAGCTGCAGCAGAATGGGAAATAATATGATTTCTAAACTAAATATTTAGATATGGAAACAAGCCTTAACCACAGTTGCAGATTTTGGAAAATACAGTATTATGCTGACTGCTGCAAATATAAAATATAATTTACAAAAAAAGGATCATTAAAATAGCCATTGCATAACTTTCAGTAATTGTATTTTTGATAAATTTAAAAATGTCTTTTTGACCTTAGAAATAATTTGTTGTTCATAATTATGGAATATGACATGGATGCCACAGGCTGTAAGAAGGCTGTCAAAAGAGCTGACTATATGTGAAACAACAAATGGATTCAGTTTAAATAAATAAATGCTAGGATGGTGACAAAGGTGTTTTCCCCATTAGCAAAAAAAAATATTAAATTGTTAAAGTAACTATATTTTTTGAAGTATTGACATAGTTGCTTTGAAGGCTGTTCCTGGTTTTCTGTGCATGCTGTACATAGACAGACAACATGCCCACTGGCTTCATAAACAAAGCAAAGTATCAGCTATCTGGATCAGGGGAATAAGTTTGATTATTCCATTTAACATATAATTAAATGAAGCTAAGTTCAAGAGGAGCCAGCCTCATATTCGAGTAACACCTTCATAGAATTCAAAAACAGAAATAAAGGCCTTTTGCAGTGGAAGTATTGATTCCTTGTACTATTATGGCCAAATGTTCTCAAAGTAAGTTACCATATGTACCAAATGGCAGATTCTTAGTCAGTAAAGATGATTGCTCAGCATCCCCATCTATAAATCTATAAGGATTAGTGGAGCGGAAGAAACTTGTTTGGTTTTTTTATATAAATAGATAGATAATATAAAGTAGATAGATGATAGATAGATAGATAG
>AZIM01000590.1:324846-336417 GCA_000516915.1 Ophiophagus hannah
AAACATGGCTGTTCCAACTTGCCGACCTGGACTGAAGGGCATGGGGGGATTTGGATTTTAATTGGATTGTTTTATTATTTTAATTGATTCTTCAGTTTCTTTCAGTTTAATTTCATTTTAATTGTATTGTATTTATATTGTTTTAGGTTTGTACGCCACTCCGAGTCCTTCGGGAGAGGGGGCAGCTTAGAAATCCAATAAAATAAATAAATAAAATAAATTACAGCCTTTCAGTCAAGTTTCTGTTTTCCAATTTGCAAAGCATTCAAGGTATACTGTTGTATTGCAAAAAAATAAATTCAACTTCCCTTTTCATAACTTACTTCAGCAATCAAATATACCAGTATATTTCAAATAACATGTATTTGTTTTTTCACTGAATATTTTCATTTTCCCCTCTCCACAGCGTAAACTTGAAGCTGAACTCCTTCAAATAGAAGAACGTCATCAAGAAAAGAAGAGAAAGTTTTTGGAAAGCACGGAATCTTTTAACAGTGAACTTAAACGGGTAGGGTTCCCTAGAGCATTTCTGCTTTCACTGAACATATGTAGAAGTCTCTGATCTTTTTTCAGTTCAGATGGAAAAAAGAGGTGCATGTTAAATCTAATATTGTGGTGCCCCAGACCTGCAAGCTGCCTGGGGGCAAAATCATACTTTCACTTTTTGTATATTTTGTGCTTAGATCCTGCTGCCTAATGTTTTATTGGACATTAGTACAAATGAAGCCTGAGTTCAAAAGAATCTACATGATGACCTGGATCAACCTGCATCTAGGATTAGTTTTATTTGAAGAAGGATCCCTGATGCCTTTTATAAACATCTTTCCTACATTCTATTGAATAATTTGGAAACAAAAATTTAAAAATACCTCCCTCTATACCAATGCTAACTTTAAAATAAAAGAAATACAGGCCCAAAAAGTTCACAGTTTTTCTAACCAAAGAATTAAGTTGGAAATAAATGGCTTTCCAGATGGCCTTCTAGATTTTTGAACTAGAATTCCTTGCCTAAGGAAGAAATTTAAAACATCTGACAGATACCCATGCACTACATTTTTCCTACATTATATATCTGGGTATAACTATTTCACCTGCCATTTGATGAGCAAATTCAAATGACTGAATATACTATCAAGTATAAAAGAGGGGAGAATGTAACCAATGATCTCTGGGCGATGATGTTAACCCTCTGAAACACTGTCCTATCTGCCACTGTGCAATTGGTAAACCGTGCAAAGGTGCAGTAAGTTTAAATACTCTCTGTGGTGCACCAGTAGAAGACCACCAGCAGTTTCTCATTCAGTTGTTGTTTCATGAGAAGTCTCAGGTAGTATAATCTGTGCTGAGCCCTTTTAACTAGTGTTGTAATGTGAGTGCCCCAGGTCAGGTCAGGTCCTCTCTTATGGTAACACCNTATGGTAACACCCAGAAACTTAAAACTGGCCACTTGCTCCACTCAGTCTCCATTGATAAGCAGGGCTGGATGTCTGATCTATTCCTTCTACAGTCCTTGGTCTTACTGGTGTTAAGGACCAAGTTATTGTCTCCACCCCATGGAAGCCGGTCCACCTCATCTCGATAGGTAGACTCACTCCCCCTGGAGATGAATCCCACCACTGTTGTATCATCATTTATTACACTTGATGAGCTTTCCTATGGATTCTCTTATAAATCTGCATTTTTAGCCTATTTTTAGAACTCAGTGATACTTCCATGTAGACACATCTGAGATTACATTGTAAGCAAACTGTTGAATTCTCCTCAGATTTCCTACTTCTAAAGTTCCTCATATTTCCTTCAAAGAAAGAATTTAGAAAATGATAAAAAAATTCATCTGCAGATATTATAACATTGCATAAACTGTCAAAACCAGTTCTGAATTGTTAGCAAATTGAATAGGTCAATTCATTCATTCAATAAATCCATATAAATGCAATACTAAAATATTGTAAAATGAAGTGTTGACTAAGAATTACAGATTACTTTAGATTTATAACTGAATGACTGAAGACATTTTCGACAGGTTTAGACATGCCTCATTAGAAATTTCACTATTGGCAAATAAGTTCCTTCATTGTCTGGCAAGTGGATTAGCCTCCTTTGTTCCTTCTCCAAATTCTGTGTTCTTTTGGTACTTGGCTTTTTCATTTTGCCATGATATGTTTGGCACAGTTGTATTGCTTATAATAAAAATGATGCATTTGTTGTTTTGGAATTACAGTATATGGAACAGTAAATATTACAGAGAGTCATGCTAAAGATATATAGTTGTGTCTTCAACCTCTTAAGATTTCTGGGATTTTAGTATAGAGTACGGCATATAAATCCAAGTAAAGTAAAGTAAAGTACTATATCATCATTTTCTAATGAACTTGTTTTTCTTGAGTTAATGGGAGATAAAATCCAGCTTATGCAAGGAATATTCGATTGGCAAAGTTACCATAGTGCTTATGCAGTGGATCGGTTGTTATAAAGTCACCTTGTGAAGTTTTGGTAAATAAGATTTGAATGGTTGTACAGGTAGTCCTCAACTTAAAACCATTCATTTAGTGACTGTTCGAAATTACAGTGGCATTGAAAAAGTGACTTATGACTGTTTTTCACACAACTATTGTTGTGTCATATAACCAAAATTCAGACACTTGGCAACTGGCATATGTTTATGACAGTTGCAGTGTCCCGGGGTCCCATGATAACCTTTTGTGACTTTCTGATAAGCAGAGTCAATAGGGGAGCCAGATTTATTTAACAACTGTATTAGTAACTTAACAACTGCAGTGATTCATGTAACAACTGGCAAGAAAGATAAAATGGAACAAAATTCCTTTAATAGTTGTCTTGCTTAGCAACAGACATTTTGGGCTCCATTGTGGTCATAAGTTGAGGACTTCTTGTAATAGACTTCTTTTCCCTTCTCTTGCTAGCTGTGCAGCCTGAAGGTAGAAGTGGACATGGAGAAAATTGCTGCAGAAATTGCTCAGGCTGAAGAACAAGCCCGTAAGCGGCAGGAAGAAAGGGAGAAAGAGGCTGCAGAGCAAGCTGAACGCAGTCAGACCAGCATGGGCACTGAGGAGGAACAGGCAGCAGGCAAGGCAGAGGAGAAAAAAGAAGAGGGAACTCCACCCATGGAAACAGGTGACTGGAGTGTGCGCTGATCATCAATCACATATCGGAGATGAAAAGAAAATAGTGCCTTTAAAAAGAATCTTTGGGGAAAATTAATTTAATAGAGAGGACAAGTTTATAAAGTAGACTCTTTTTTCAACGATGTGCATTGCATATGAAGATTTGTTTTTCAGAAATTGCTCTCTTGCTTCCTTCCACTGATATCAAATAATCAAGCTTATTTTTTTCAGAGATGATAATTTTTAAAATCTTTATGACATATTTTCAATAAAAGTAGAAAATTGTGAAGGGCTCCCTGACATCATAGCCCGCTCCCAATGCCTAAGAAGCCAGAAGTTCATTTCAGGAAAGTGAAACCACAGGTCGTGCATTTCCGAAACAGAGGATTGTATTTATTTTAAATATTGAAGGTGAAATTTGCCTTAATTCAGATGGAAATTTGGGGCAAGGGAGAAGACCACTCTTCATGAATGGTTGTATCTTGTATCTGTTTAACATCTGATTCATATCTCTGATCTCCCCAGTAAGAGCTCTTTCCAATTTACCAAATTATTGAATTTGACCAGGGGTGGGATTCAAAAATCCCAGCAACTGGTTCTCTGCCCATTTTTCGCCCTTACAGAGCCTCCGCTCGGGCCCTGCACCTAGCTGCATCCAAAACAAGCCATGTGGAGAAGAATACAACACTGTATTCCAAGTTACAACAACACTGAAAAAGTCCTCACACTTACACTACATCACTACATACCCATGGTCACATAATAAAAATTCAGGCGCTTGGCAATGAGCGTATATGTGCAATGGTTGCAGTTTCCCGGGGTGACCCTGAGGAAGGGTGACTTCTCAGCCAGAAACAAAGCCAAAGGAGAAGATGGATTCACTTAACAACCACATGATTCACTGCAGTGATTTGTTTAACAAATGGCAAAAAAGGTCATAAAATTGGGTATGCTCACTTAACAGCCAACTTAGTTAACAAGGGAAATTCTGGTCGCAGTTGTGGTTGTCAATTGAGGACTATCTATATACATAAGAGGAACAAAATGGTCTGCAAAAAATATTAGCCATTGAGCTAACAAGACGTACTGTATTCCTGATAGTTTTTAAGACTTCCTTTTTTTCCCCTCATTTTTTGTCTGTCTGTTGTCTTGTATTTGAAAAATATTCTAGTAATTGAAATTAAGGGTCTCACAGCATTTTTTTTTGTATGTGTGTGACAGAAGAACCTCCTCCAGAAGAAGCTATTGAGAATCAGCAGAATGGTGAAGGGACGTCCACTCCTGAAGACAAGGAGAGTGGGCAAGAAGGTGTTGAAAGCATGGCAGAGGAAGGAACAAGTGATAGCAATACTGGTTCAGAAAGCAATAGTGCCCTAGCTGAAGAACCCCCAGCTGACCCAATAACTTCAGAAGATGGTGAAAAGAAAGAGTAAAAAGAAAAAAAAATCACTTCTTTCCATATACGTCTTCACTTTTTAAAAAGATTCGTGAATTGTACTGGAGTTGATATGTAAGCTGTTATTAGTATGGTTTCTTTGTAGGTTGTTGCTCAATATAATCCATGCATTTTTTTAATCTATATGCTATGATAAAAATGTAATAGTTACCCAACAATATGTTTTACAAGAATAGCATCATATTTTTTAATGTAGCTTTATAATTGATTTGGTTATTGTCCTATATCTAAGCCTTTAAAAAGTTACTTTGTTCTCAGTTAGTAGCAGACAGCTTAGAGTGAGATTTATGTATTCCCAATTATAGCTTCTTTCAAATCTGATCAATGTTATTACTTATAGAAACTATAGAATTTAAATAACTGCTGATTTTTAACAAACATGCCCAATTTTTACTACATCCAAAAGAAGTGTTACATTGAACCATGTAGTTCATTCAAAATCAAATTTTTCAGCCTCCAGAACTTTTTAAAAATACTAATTTTAAATCTATAATAAAAATAGTATGTGCAACTTCACAAAAGAAAAAAAGGCATCAAAACAAGTACATAAATATCACAGGATGTTTAATTCTTATAGTTCCCTGTTTTGGAATCTATAAAAGAAAAAAACACCTGCACTGTTGCATATTTATAAGACTTTCAGCACTAAAAGCCAACATTGATAAATGATATATTTAGTTTCTATACTTCTAAACCCCAAAGGCTTTCATCTGTCGTTCACTGCGTTAGCTTGCTTGTTTGCTTTATTATTTTTTCTCCCTTGCAGCAATTCAGTTTCTTGTGCAAGCAGAACACATATCCTCCCAAGGCATATGACTCTTGTCCAAAATGACTCTTGGCCATTCTTGTCCAAAATATAATTGCATTATTCACCTTCATTATGTTCAGAGTAATGTGGGATTTTTTTTTTTGGAGGGCTCTCTTCCGTTCCCCCAACAATACTCTTTGATGCCTTGGTTGACAATGATTTTGTATGTGGTAAAACATAATTCCTGGCAGTTGCTTAAAGTTTATCAAGCTTTTCTCCTTCACATCTGTACCAAGCAGCAAAAGTATAATTCACTAAACAATTCTCTGACAATAGAAGTCCAAAATATTTCTTGCACCTTCATGTAGTTTTCTTTTTAATTAAGCATGAACCATCACAATTTTGCTTTAGGGTTAAAATTTCCAAGGAATTTATGTAAAAGATGGTAACTTTAACTAAAGAAGGGCACTAGGTTTTGTAGAAATTTCCTAATCCATTGTTGGTTTATAGATTTGTAATGCTTTTGTTTAGGTTCTTTCTTTTTTACTCTGTTTATTCAAAAAGTTTTTTGATATAATAAACCAGTACTTGTTTTCAAACAATGAAACAACTGCAGTAGTCTGTACTTGTCTTGGACACATTGATGGTAAAGTGCTGTTTTATTGCAAAGAGAGAAGCTAAAACAAACTAGAGAGATTAAAAAAAGCAGAAGTCCTTGCAGTAAACCAACATTCATTGTGCCAGCACAATCCTAGGACATGATGATAGGGGAGAATATATTTAAATATGTCCACTCATTTCAGTTAGAAATTGCTGAGCCTCATATTGTGGTTCAGCCAGAACTATTCACAATATTTGTGAAATATTTTTCAGTATTCCAGATAAGTACATGTCTTTCTCCTTATTTGTTTTGCATTTTTAAAATTTGTTCTTTGCAGAAAAGGTATATATTTCCATAGTTTTCTCTCATATCTGTTCCCAGCTGGCTTGCTGTTGATAATACTGTCAGCCAAATCTGATGAGCTCTGCAAAAACAACTTTTTGGCATTTTTATTCTAATTACTGAGTGATCCTGAGTTTTGTCTAGTAAGTATGTTTTTTTAAAACATTAAGCATAACCCTAAATATTCTCCCAAGGAAATGTTAGGATCATATTTGTTCTCCATTATACTCACCAAATCAAAACAATATATTTTTGACAACTATGTCAAGACAACCATTAAACCAGCAAAAACCTGCATCAATGTAAACATCTAATTTGTTGGATTGAGGTAATAAAATAAGCATCTTGGTTCCAAATGTTTCCTAACTTTGGCACAGTGTCTTGGCAATAAGATAAATGGCTTGGAAGAAATATGGATTGGATTTGCGTAACACACTTCAAATGATTATTAATATACCCATTTTCTTGATTTGCACAACATATTGAATCATAAATTAATCAAACAAACCAACATGCCAAACCACAAAAGAACATGATTACAATTAAGATAGAGAAAGTTTATACTATTGTTTGAATGTATTCACTAAATCTAAATGCTCAGTTAAGCTTTGTGAAACTACCTACAAAATGAGGCACATAGGACAGTTGTTACTATAAAGCTATAAATGAGGGCTTTGATCTTATAGTTAAATTCTGTATTGTGGAGGCAGGATTCACCCACATTTCTAAAATTCTCGTTAAGGATCTTCTGTATCTTTCCTCTTAAAATTCTTCAAGCGGCAGGCAAGTTCTTTTGGTGCAATAACCCTGAAAAGCTTGAGATTCTCACCTGCAAGATACATACTTTTTAATGATTTCAATTTGTTTAGTAAAAGATTGTGTCATGATGCCCAACCCAGATTACATTCCTTTTTGACTTACCAAAAACAAGTACCAGGGTAATTTGTGTCCCTCCACCTACTCTTTCTTGCCTCACTTCTTTTCCCAAGAACCTCAAGGGAATGCACATAGTTTCTTCATTCCACTTCTAAACGATTGGGTAAAGCAGGTTAGACTGTGAGAAAGAATGACTAACTTGGCCCAAGATCACTCAGTAACTTTCATGGTGGATTAAGAATCTGAAATTTTATCACCCATAGTCCTAGTTTGATACAGTAACTCAATCTTCCTTAAACCAAATTCTTCCAAATGTTTGGTTTGTAACTCCTATCGTTGGTCATCGTGGCTGCTCATGATGGAAACTTTAGCACAAAATAATTGGAAGGATGCAAATCAGTGAAAGATGCTCTAATCATTGTACCATGCTGTTCTAATACTATTGATGCAGATTTATTTTTGGTGATACTTATGTTTATAGTACTTTCTGTTCTCCTATGAAGTAGTTGTATCATTTTGCACAATTGCTCCTTGAAAGTTGGGTGTGGAGTAAATGATTTTTTTGTAAGTACCTGAGGCAACTTTCAGAGTGTGTGTGTTCTTACGTAAAACCCCAGGAGGAATTGGCTCCTGAAGACAGTTTAAATCCATGCTATCAAAATTTCATTAACATTCTCTCCACCCAAAGCTCTAGTAGTCTTGTTCCAACATGTTCCTATTCTATCTTGACTTCACCAACTTCAGGTATACTCAATATGGGTTTCTGTTCCTGGTTCTCTCCCTCACACCCCCACTCCCATATGACAGTCACATAGGAGCCAGATGAAGTTTTGCAGTAACATCAAACTAGTCTGGAGTATCAAATTGGATAGAGAGAATTAAGAACAAATGATAAAATTAAGAGTAATTTAGGACATTTGTGGTTTTGCCATAAGGGTTGAAACTGGTTATGTTAAGTTGTCCAAGATCAAAGTGAAGATTTACGTGGGAAACTCTATGGAACCTTATATATGTAAATTTGAAGCAGGGAAATGATTGTAATCTATTGATTTTCTTCCCAGGCTTAATGTCCAGAATTAAATAGGCTTCTCAAATTATTGACTTTATGATGCTCTAGAGTTTCCTTGACATTTCTTAGGAGATATACATGGTAAAAGAACAAGATCAAGGGAATGGATAACTGGTCAATATGAAGATTTTAATAGTTTCAAAATAGGGTGTTAATTTTTTACAGTTTCTTTTACATGTATCAACATATATATTTTTGAAAGTGCATCCTCCACTGAATGCAAACAGGCATCCATGATTCTTTATGACTTTCTGAATTTCAGAATGACAGAGTTGAAGAAAACCCTGTAGGTCATTTAGTCCAACCTCCCACCCAAGCAGGAGACCTACACCATTCTGACAGATGGCAGTCCAGTCTCTTGAAAGTTTCTAGTAATGAAGCTCCCACAATTTCTGAAGGCAAGCTGTTCCATTGGTTATTTCCAACCTTATTTCTAGGTTGAATCTCTCCTCGATCAGTTTCCATCCATAATTCCTTGTCTGGTCTGCAGGTGCTTTCAAAAATCACTTGACACCCCCTCTCTGTGACAGCTCCTCAAATATTGGAACTCTGCTATTATATCTCCTCTTCACTAAACTAGCCATGCCTAATTCCTATAACTGTTCTTCGTATGTTTTAGCTTTTAGTCCCCTAATCATTTTTGTGGCTTTCTCGGTACTCTTTCTTGAGTCTCAACATCTTTCTTATAGTGTGTTGACCAAAACTGGAGGCAGTATTCTAAGTGTGATCTTCTGCTTCTTCTATATGTTTCCAAATAATTTTGGAATGCAAGAATATATTTTGCTTATTTAGAGCTGATTTTTCCCTCTTCATGACGAAGTAATTTGGCTGTTTTGAGGATATGATGCCATTTTTCATGCCTACGTTGACTTAGTTGCTTGGCTCCCTAATTTATGCCTTGGGTCAGGATTACATTATGAAACCATTTGCCATCACCTTCATGGTAGACAACCTACTGCACCCAAGAATTTTTGATACTCCCCTTAAAAGCCAATTATTATTCTCAGTAAATTATCATTTAATTTTTTTCATTTTCTTCTGAGATTAGCTAAGCTGAAAGAAGAAGAGAGAATTCAATATATGAGGCTTAAGGAAAAAAACATGTGGCCCTCTTTTTTGCTTTAACTGTTTTCTTTTCCATTGAGTCTGTTATGACAAGACTTGCATGGAATACTCAGCCAAATTTCAAACTATTATTAATTATCCATGAGCTACCTGGAAAATACAGAATCACAAAAACATACCATTAATACTTTTGGACAAGGGAAAGAACCAGAAACTTTTGAAAACTTCAAAGTTACTGTACTTACCTAAGGATACCTCTACCACCAGCAACAGCTTGAGTACAAAAGACAGCAGATAGAGGACCTAAAAGATTATGGTTTCTTAAATTTACTCTGTCTTTAAGTAAATAAATGTTGAAAGTGGAAATTTCAAACTTAAGAGCAAAAGCTGCTAAATCTTTACAGTAGAACTGGTTGTTACAAAAAAGCTTTATAATTAATAAATCATAATTTATTTTAATCTTTATAATTAAAATGATAGCTATGAGCACTTTTGATTTATAACAAGTACTCATTGGATATTTACATATATATTCTAACTGAAACCAGTATATTTACTTTCAGCTTGATTATAAAAGTTTAACAAACACTTAGAAAATAATGAATTTTACCCAAAAAGTGATGTGTGATTATCAAAAAGCAGAAGGATTGAAGTCATTTCCAATTCAGTCATTTCTTTTTAGGGATGATAGTTTAATGATTTTTAAGAGGAGAAATGCTGGTCTTAAGCCAGCTAAAAAGTTATATCATTCCATTTGAAAGATTTAGTTTTAGCTCTAAGCATGTATAACACAGTAGTAAAGACAGGTATCTTGTAAAATAAGTATTTACTTTAAATATTCAACAACTAAGCTCCTAGTTTTGCAACCAAGTTCTCCACGTAAGCTCAAGTTTAGTCAAATATAATTTTAAACAAGCAAGAGGAATATCACATTTTTCTTACTTCTGATTCGAAGGAAAAGGAATGGAAATGTTCCAGTATATACTGGAAATTAGGTGAGTAAGTCTGTAGTGACACAACAGCAAAACTTTTAAGATCCTTCTTTGAAGTATTATTCCATAGATTGCTATCATCATTTGTGGCCGCATCTTGGGGAAAAAAATCTAGGGCTGAAACCCAGAGAAATTCCATTAGAAACAAAATGTTTTTTTTTTCTGTGAAGACAAGAGCAGCCAAACGTTGATGCTTTCTTCATCAACCTTTTACAGAATTGCTGGACAGGAGCTTCTTCTACTATCAAAGATACCATATGAGTAAAAATAGCACATTCATCCTTGAGATTATTGTCCTACATAATGTAAATTCTTTGTCCCCTCCCCCTCAGTCTCTTTATCAGAATACCTTGGCTGCCTATCATATAATACGGCCTTAAGCAACCTTTACAGCAGTATACTGGAGTTTTAAGGGTCTCATTTCATAAGCAGCAGCATTCCTGGGAAATGATTGCCTTGGCCTCTTAATTTATTACATTGCATAAACTTAAAAAGAATGCAAGAATGAAGAAAAAAGGTTAAAATGCAGAATAAAAAATAAAACAAGCAAAAAAAGGTGAATTTGAGGACACATTGCCCCTTCCCCACATTCTTTCCCCCTCACATTCTAATCACTATAATATTAATGTTATGCTTTTAATATAAACAGTGAGGTTTTTGCTCATATCAGTTTACATGATTTCATCTGTTGTTTTTAATTAGTTGCTTGACTCTTTTCCTAGATAGAAGCCATAATTCAAATGCCTGAATCTGCCTTGCAGTGTAATGTGTCATCTATAGAGAAATCATTCTGCTTAAACTTGGTTAAACGTCTATTATGAATCTATACAGTAAGCCAGTTTGGCATTAGTAGTTAAGGCTTCAAGTTAGAAGGATACTGAGTTTTAATCCAACTGCCTTCTTGGGCATGAAGCCAGTTGGGTGATCTTGGCCAGTCACGTTCTCTCAGCCCTAGAAAGGAAGTGATGGAAACCACTTCTGAAAAGTCTTGCTAAAGAAACCCCTGTAAGGAAGAATCAAATACAATTGAACAGGAAAAAAAATCAGGAGCATCACATTGTGGCAACATGGGAACTAGACTTATTTATTTATTTTTTTATTTATTTGATTTGTCAATTGCTTACAAAATAATAGGTATAAATATAAACATGAGTAAGAATACAGAAAATANGTTTGAGGTTAAAGGAGTGGGGGTTTGAGGATGTATCTACAGAGTCAGGTAGTGTTTGGAGCGGTTAACATTGAATTTGTATCTGTTGTGTGCTCTTGTATTGTTGCAGTTGAAGCTGAAGTAGTC
>AZIM01000590.1:364926-377096 GCA_000516915.1 Ophiophagus hannah
AGAAAGAAAGAAAGAAAGAAAGAAAAGTACCAAAAACATACACTAAAATGAAGAAGGGTTGAACAGAAGTAAATCTAGGAAGGCGGAGTGAATGAGTTGAGAGGAAGGGGAAGACTCAGAAAACTTTATCTGGCTACAATAAATGAGCTGCTCAAAAACAAAAAACAAGCAAAAAAAAGGAAGACAAGAAGCTTAAACAACAAAAGGCAATTTGGTGCTGCATGGGTGATTGGCAAGAACAAAAGAGTGAAAAGTACTATAATGAATAGTGTTTGGTTTAACTAGGTTTAGCTTGATTCTTTTATTCAGTGCTTTTAATTTCTTTTGCTCCTGCTTCTCAATATTTTTCTGTGCCTTGCATAAAGCTATTTACTCCAAAAGGGAAAAATATGATGGGTAAGTGTACGCATGCTATTTCATAATATTATTCCACATAGTTTCCTCCCGCCCATACACACACACCTTTACTTTAGGGGTTTGCGTAAGTTCTTCTGCAGGGTCAGTTTTGATTACTTCTTGAATAGGGGAACTCCAAGAAACATAGAGCTTTTGGGTAGACAAAAACACCTCCAAAGCCAGTGACAAAGCATTTTTCCATAGTTGATGAGAAACTGCATGCACTTGTTCTTGTCAGTTGTCATCAGGAATAAAACTCAGTTCAAAAGAGTTTACTCCAGGTTCTCCAAATATGGGATAAAACATTACTCCATCTCTTGGGAATATTGGGAAGTATAGACTAAGAATTTCTAACAGTAGCCTTATTAAACCATTATTTTCTAGGATTATTTGGAGGGAAGTCACCATAACGCAACTGAAAGAAAACTAATATTGGGTTATGGTCCCTAAAGAAAAGACACTCAAAGAACAGGCCATTTTTACCTGAAGATCATTTCCTTTGCAATGCCAAAAAAAAAACACAGCTAAAAGAATATGGTGGGATAAAAATAATCCATGTTGTATCTCCCTTCTAGTTTTGCAAAGGTGACTTTATGACAAATAATAACTACAGCTTTGGTGAAGATCCTACTAAAGAGACCCAAATAGCAGCGGATTACATCACTGAAGATTTCTCCCAAGTTGACTACAGTCAGTTTGAAGAGATCTGCAAGAAAGAAGAGATCCGGAAATTCCGTGCTATTTTTCTTCCTGTTGCATATTCCTTGATATGCTTTGTGGGACTGGCAGGCAATGGTCTGGTTATGGCAACCTGCATCTATTTCAAGAGGCTCAAGACGATGACTGATATCTATCTATTCAATCTAGCTTTATCAGACATCTTCTTTCTTTTGACTCTCCCATTTTGGGCTGTCAGTGCAGCCAAGCACTGGGTTTTTGGGGACTTTGCATGCAAAGCCATTTACCTCATCTGCCAGATGAGTTTCTTCAGTGGCATGCTGCTGCTTCTCTCCATCAGCATTGATAGGTATTTTGCTATTGTTCAGGCAACTTCAGCCCACCGCCTTCGGTCCCAGAGAATGTTTGCCAGCAAAGTGACCTGTTTCGTGATTTGGACATTGGCTTTTATTTTTTCTGTCCCAGAAGTGGTCCATACCAGTGTTTATGAATCTCCTTTGTACCCACCACAATGTTTCCTCACCACAGATGATCATATAGCCTTCACTATCAGTATAAGAGTATCTCAGATGGTCTTTGGGTTTTGCTTACCTCTATTTGTAATGACTTTCTGCTATTGTGTCATCATCAGAAAACTGCTGCAACCCCACAGCTTTGAAAAAAAACATGTAATCAAGATCCTTGTTGTCGTCATGATAGCTTTTGTTCTCCTTCAGCTCCCCTACAATTGCATCATAATCCTCAGGACCATTTCAAAATACAACCGAACCACTGGCCAATGCAATGCCATTAAGAACCTAGATGTGGCTAATGATGTGACTTACAGCTTGGCTTGCTTTCGCTGCTGTCTCAATCCATTTCTGTATGCTTTTATAGGGGTTAAGTTCCGCAATAATGTCCTCCGACTTCTTAAAGATCTGGGTTGCATCAATCAAAAGCAGCTCTGGCAATGGTCAACAAACAAGAAGAACAGTAGAAGTTCTGTTCCCACAGAAACTGACACCACAACTTCTTTCTCCCCATGAGATGCTGGACAATCAATATCGCAGGTGTCAATATCATAGGTGTTTGGCAACAGTTTTCATCACCCATCATCAGAGATTGAACCAGGAGATCCTTTAGGTCTCACTTATTGATGGGAATATGTTCACAGAACCTGAAGAAACCCAACTCTTCTTTCTATTCCCCCACTGGTCAACTCAATTCATCTAGATGAAATTTTCTAAAAAGCAAAAAGCAAGGAGAACTGCAGAAAGGTGTTTGCAGATCTTAAACAGGAGAATCATGCCATGGATACAGAAAAGGCAAAGTATCTTCTTCTAAAGTTGAAGAGTGAATTAAGATGGCAACTTGAAAACAAGCATGGAATGCTTTATGAACGTTGACATTCAGGAGACCTAATTAAAAAAACTTGCAGACATAAAATGTTGACAATTATTTAGCTTCTTCACAAAGCTGAGAAACAAGCAGGCAGATTATTTCCCCCTCCCTCTTCTTCCCTCCCTCCCTCCCTCCCTCCCTCTATACAACTCTGGAATTTGCATGTTGCATGTTGCAAGGGGGGGGAGTCCAAATGACTACTGGGTTCGATCCATTTCCCCAAAAAGTAGAGTGAAAGTGCTAAAATGTTAAACTTCCGTAAAGCTATCTTTATATTTGTTCAGTATAAGTTTATATATAAGAACAAAAGTTAGGTGTTTCTGTATGTAGAATGATTTATATTTCCTTTTAATTTTATCTTGTATTATTCCACAAACTTTTCCATATAATATTTGTATTTGTAATTTTTAGCTTTTGTCTTTTTTTCTCTTTTCCATTTTAAAATTAATGAATAATAAACAACAAATAAAACAATCTGGCTTAGGCTTGAGTTTCTATACTGAATGGTACATTTGACTAATAATACACTAGAATATGCATCATTTGTGTTGAAAGAAAGAAAGAAGGATGCATCATTTTAATACTATTAACAAGATTGCTTCTAATAGCAAAATAATCACATCCTTGCACTTTCCATGCTATGATGGGCCTAGACATAGATCTCTTAGGACCACACAAAAGCAATTTCTCAAGTAATTCAACATGAGATTAAGTATAGTAATATCCTTCATGTACATTTTATTTGTATTTTATTTTGTTATGGGGATAGCTATGTGAAAACCTGAGAAATAGCATCCAGGGAATGGAGGAATGGGAAAGGTACACATCATGCTACACACCATGAACTTTTTAACAGTTGCTTTTCCAAAGCTGCTATTTATGTTTAGAAGGAACCTTCATAGATGAAGGAGTTTTTCTTGATATGCAAATATTAGTTTTGCAGAGAGGCAGGAAAGGAATAGTTACAATCCCACAACAACAATAACAACCAAAACAACAACACCTGCCACTGATGAGGCATGCTTCTGGCTGTTATTTACATAAAAATGCAGAGGTTATTTTCATTCCTATTTTTGTCTGCTTCTTTTTTTTGCCTCTCAGCTGTAGAACTCATTAATTGAAAGACTAGTAGGAAATATTATTTTCCTTCCTTCTGGAAGCAGAGACAAAGGGAAAAAAAATGAAGCCAATGCTGAGCCTTCAATCTTCAACCACAAGTCAATGGTCATTTTCATTTATCAAGCTAGGATTATTGAAAAACTCCCCTTCTATATGAATCACTAGTTCCCAATACTAGTTCTTTTAGAAATTGCACTGACTAGAACTATCAGATCTGGCTTTGGTAATCCAGGTGAGCACAAGACAGCTTTTGGTAAGATTTTGAGTTTGCAGACCTAGTATAATTGACAAATGACACATAGGGAAAAGCTCAAATATTGGAAAGATTTAATGCTCCGCTTTCAGTCATAAAGTTGCAACAATGGAAGAAACATCATAAACCAAAGACTAAAGGTATAGTTCATTTGAGGGGGAAAATAAGCCTTCTCAAAAAATCACAATTTTCTCCACAGAGAACATAAGTCTCTGTATTCTCAGATTGTAATGTTTTGTAAATAAATCCTACTTCCTATCCCCAAATTATTACAGCAGAACATTACATTTTTTCAAAGCTACTTACAATTCTTAAGCCAAGAGGATACTCTATCATCTAAAGCTTGATTGTACACAAATGATGTATGTTATATATCTGTATAAATCATTTCTCAATCTTCTCTCATTTGCTGCGTTTTAGAATTATCTGTAAATATGTTTTTCCAAATCAAACATATTGCAGATGGGTGTAGATTCATGGATGCCTATCGTAGAACTTATTCTTCTGATGTATATGAATATTAAAAAGAAGATAAGATCACATGTAATCAAGGTTACAGAGTTTCATTTGTAGAAAAAAGGATGCCGCAGCTCAAATCTTACTCAAACTTAATCTTTTGATTTGGAAAATCATTGCACCCACAAACATATACACAGAGAAACACACACATAGGGAGAGGGAGGGAGGGGGAGATATATGTTATCCTTCTCTGAAGCAATAGCACATCCATCTATAATGACTATCCTCCAAATATGACATTGTTCCTTAAATAATGCTTTCCTAAAATCTTCCAGTTTCCTTAAAGTTTTGGGTTTATTTTCTCCTGGAGAAAGAATCTTACATTTTTCTTCTACCCCTTTTCAAAAGGATTTCTTACTTTGTGATTGCCATCAGGTAAAAGAGAGTTTTGGTGTTTTAGATAGATTGATAGGTGTCATGACTGTATATCTTGATATCACTGTGAGTAAAACATCACAAGTGATCCATCTTATAACTGGAATATTGCAGATCCATCTTATAACTGGAATATTGCAGACAGTGGGGAAAAAACTGTAGCACCACAAGGCTGTTGTACACAATAGACAAAATAGTATATGAAAAATGGTACCAAACAGTATTGTGACTGTATAATAGCTCAAGAAAAAGCAGGGTAACAATTAAGTCAAAATCATGAATCTATGAACTAAATCATATAAGTAACTACAAAGCAGAGATGACCTTAGACTTCTCTCTAACTTTCTGGTGGTTCTCAAACTCCTCATCATGATAAAATAGAATAAATCAATGCCCTGTTGGTTCATTTTCAGTGGTATCCCTTCATCTATTCTAGTATTTGAGACACACTACCAACCTGCCCAGTAGTTGGGCCAGTTCTACTACAAACTGTCAGCTGCATCTCAATGGTACAAGTCCAGATTCAATAATGTAGAAGAAGCATCATTATCAGGTTGTATCTCTTATATTTAGTGTTCAACAGAAAGTTGGTTGAGATTGTCAACAGTCCATGTTTGAAAAAGATTTCCAGAAGGTTGTAGTGATAGACTTTGGGACAAAAATCAAGAGAAGAGCCCAACATGGCAGGACTAGTGCTTACCACATTTTGAAATAATGCACAATGTTAGCTATTAGATTGGGAACGAGACCATTATGTTCAGATGCTAAATGAGTGTATTATGTCAATTCCTAGAAAGAGCAGAATAGTAACGATGTTAGTGAAATACTTTTATTTATTTTTAGATGTTTTTTAAAATTCCATCTTTATTATTTTTACAGATAACTCAAGCTGGCAAACACACACAATACTTGCTCCTTTTATTTTTTGTATAACCACAAACCCGTGAGGTGAGTTGGGCTGACAGAAAGTAACTGGTTGTAAGTCGCTTTCATGCCTAAGGCAGAACTATAACTCACAGTCTCCTGGTTTCCAGCCTGATGCCTTAATTATTAGACCAAACTTTGCTAAGAAGCAGAAGAATTGTTCTAGTCCTTTGTCTTGCAGATGCATTAATTATTGAAGAAAAGGTGAAGTGAAACTCTTTATGTAACTGCCATAACGATATGAGTTTCCATCCTCACTTCACATCTTGCTTGCTCATTCTACTTCCCAGTCATATGATCAAATAGCATACAGAATATTAAGCTCTTGAAAATATAAATAGAAATGACTTTTGGATTTGCCTGTATCCTGACATTGGCTGATGAGAAAATGAGAAATGAAATTTGCTGGCTGGGAAAGAAATAGACTATAAATGTTAAAAAACATAAGAAGAAAAATATGAAAACTATCAAGACCATCCAGATGCATCATAGAGAAAATTCCATTTTTGTGACTGATTTGCATTGTGCAGATTGAAACAAAAAATGAGAATGTTCAGTGATTTGCTTTATGAACATGAATATTTTAAGAACCACTTTTTTATTTGAAATGTTTGGGGGTTAGGGACTAGCATAAGTTCCAAGAAGCAAAATCACCGAAATGAACAAATATACATAGAGTGGCTTCAGTCTTGTGATACATGGCAATGTGATTTGTTTGAATGTATCTCACTGCATATTACATGAATTCAGATATTGGGGTGGATTAATGGTTACATGTGATATAGTGTGTTACACTAATCCACTCAAAGTAACTGAAGGTTACTTTTAAGACCATGGTTAAATAAACCACACATATGTGTGAACCAAGCCACTACATTTTTCAGAACTATTCTGAAGCAGTTCATTTTTTTTATGCCCTCAAACTTCCTTTATTCAAAGTAAGCCAAAATCCATTAGACAATGGCATGGCTTACCTCATAAAATGTGTTCACCCTGGTGATCTGCCATGTATAATGTATGGCTATTTGGCCTATTGGAATAAACCAAATAGGAATCACAACCAGATGAGCTAATTCTACTTCACTGACAGAATCTTGCAAGTTTGAAATTACAGCCCTCCCCGCTCCTGTCCGTTAGAGTCTCAAAAACTAAGGAGGTCTTTTCTGATCCTCTTTGCCAGGCGCTCAAGGTTTTTCCCACATATCATTACCTCAGCTTTGCTTGAGTGAGAAATTCACTTCGCTGTAGTTTATTCAACAAACCTATATATGCTGTAAATCTGTGTGTGTGTGTGTGTGTGTGTGTGTGTGTGTGTAGAGAGAGAGGGAGAGAGAGAGAGGTTTACAGCAGTGCAATGTTTAGATCTGTACTTTGAGACTTGTTTGAAAGAGACTTGAAAGGAATGAAAGCACTAGATAGAGCTTCCATATCCAATCCTTCTCTTTTTTGTCCACAGGCAGATCTGAATAAGTTAATTCAATGAATTAAATTAAATGCTACCAGAGGGGACCTGGTTCAATACTACTGAAATTTAAAAAAATATATGAGTCATGCTATCTCAAAAGTTCAGCATTTGATATGGAGGTGAGGGAATGACTACAATGAAAATGGAAGATAAATTTGTCCATTTTATATTTTAGAAAAATACATTTCAGGCTCAGGATGAAAAATGGACCAGTGCTCCCCTAGCTACTCAAGACACCCCCTAGCCTATTCTTAATTATATTTTTAATTCCCAGAATGCCTCAAAACCCATGGTGACTGCTTTTGCATATCATACTAAGCAGTAATATGGCTTGCGTAATTTTGGTTTATCTGTTGTATGAACACTTCTTCAGTAACTCAAAGTTAAGCAAGCCATAGCTTGAGGTAATGAGCCCAGCCCTTGTCACAATAGAGAATTATTCCAATGAATTTTCAAAAGAATAATATTTGGGGGTGGGAAAATGTTCTCCTCCGTTGCCTCTTGGAATGATATTATAGTATTATATAGCGTCATTTGGGACTGGACAAAGATTTAAACATTGTAGACAGCATCAAAAGAAGTACCAGTAAAGTTTGTCACTTCAGCGTTGTCCCCACCAATTAAAATAGCTGATATTATCTCCTAATTCAATGGAGTTACAAAATTAATTTTTTCTCATGTGACAATGGATTACTATGGAAAAAAACCCCTTTAATGTCCACATGATGATAACAAATAAACAGTTTATTTTCTTGCCCCAAGTACTTGCATGTGGTGGTGGTAGCAATGATGGTTACTTTGAGGAACTTGTGGGCTTGCACATGTTGTTGAACTACAACTTCCAGCAGTGTTAGGCAAGCTAAATAATGATAAGGGATGTTGGACAGGGTAGACTTTTATTATTATTATTTATTTATTAATATGTATTCATCAAATTTATACCCAACCTATCTTACTGTATAATGTACAGATTTCATTTCTAGATCAATTTATTCAGCATTTATTATTCAATTATTAATTGATTGATTATTTTTAATAATTTAGTTGTTGTGTACAATGCTTCAGAATCTAAAGAGTCAGGTAAACATGAATCTAAAGAGTCAGGTAAACATGAATCTAAAGAGTCAGGTAAACATGAAAGTATGTCTTACAAATTAATCAGCTCCAGCCTAGGAATTTATTGAACAGTAGAGGGCAACATAATATAATCTTATATTCTGCAGTTCAACGTCCCCTTTTCATAGTATGATACTATTGTTTAAATCAGGGTTGTCAAACTCGCATTGCCACAGCTTCATCATGTGACTTATTGTGACTTCCCCCCCTTCGCTAAACCAGGCGTGGGCGTGGCTAGCGCATGATGCATCCAGTCCACATAGTTGAGCATAGTTGACAGTAACAGTCTGCAAGGACTTTTCTAGAAGCCATCATTGTAATGCAAGGATTGTTTCAGTCTGCAATTGGCAGAAAACAAAAAAAAATTAAAATTAAAAAAACCCTGTAGTGTGGTTTGAATTGAGGAAGAGTAACAGGCCAAAAGTTATTCTATAGGTTTCCATAACGGAAGGTGGATTTATTCTGAGTCTCCTGATCCCCATCTTAACCACTACATCTAACATTTTAACCACTATATTGTACTGGCTCTTAATTCACTTGTCACATCTCTCCTTATGAAATATCCTTGTTAGGTCATTGATTATTATGTTTCTTTTATAGTGGTAAAATTTATCTGTTTACTGCCTTTTAAATATTTAAATTTTTCATATCCTTCTATACTCCTGTGACAATATTTCCATATTCTCTCTCTCTCTCTCTCTCTCTCTCTCTCTCTCTCTCCCCTCCCTCCCCCCTCTATAATATTCAAATGCACCAGATGGTCAAGCATAATTAAATATTGCTGCTACTGCAGTACATTCTGTGGATTTCAGAGTCCCATATATTGGAACAAAGAGTAAGCAAAGAACTATTCCCTAGGTATCCCATCATAAGTTTCTGATTATTAAAAAGAAAATGCCAGACCAAGGATCTAGAATTTAGTTTCCTCACAGGACTGTTTTTATTAGCAGTAAAAGAGCTAGTAAGGAAATAAACAGGATATTAAGTTTATGGTTTCCTAGCAGCAATTTTGCCTGGCTGATAGTTGGAAAGTCTAACTTCTCTGCCACTACAGGTTGGCTCAGCATATTAAGCATCTGTGCAATTTCAAGATTTGTATTTCATGAAATAAGCATTAGACCTAAACCAAGCTATTGACAAAAATACAAAAATCATGTATCCTCAAATCTTACTTAGTTTCTACTTTCTATGGCTGCCTGACAGTAGGCTGTGGCAATTAACCCAGATATAAATGTCCATGGCTCAATTGGTGCCACAATTTCTGAATGATCTTTTTCTCCTTTTTCCCAAACTCTCTGAATCCATTCTTCGTACTTTCTTCCCAAGAATCTTCTCTTGCCAACTTTTATATTACTTCACCATCATATTGTTAGCTGAACTATCAGAACTGCCATAGGACAACATAATTTATTACCTCATTCTTATCATTCATAAGGTAGGCACAGTCTTAGAGAATTCTAACATAGTTTATAGTTTAATTCATCCATTTCCTTCTATACCAAAGGGGGAAATTTCTCTGCAAACTGATACTTCTCCCATATATGCAACCCTAATGATGATGTCATCATCAGACAGGAGCTCAAGGAACATTAAACACCGAAATCAGTGGCTTCACTATCTCATTCCTCCATGCTGTTTTGGAGGCCCTGCACTATGAAGAATCAGTCTGAAAAACTCCTGCTGGTTTGAACTTTCCACTGTCAGATTTACCCCTCTCTCTTCAAAGAAAGTTCTCTTCCATCTCCAAGTGCTCTAAACAGAATTGATACAGAGGTGCGCTGCACTTACGCTATCAACTGGTTCGCTGGTGGTGAGCACACGCATGACCAGGCAGCAGCCCACCACTGAATTGATCCCAGAGATAGGATTCCAGCAACTACAGATTGCTGTTGATTTTGTTACTTTGATGACACAGAACAAGGGTCTCCAAACTTGGCAACCTTAAGTCTTATGGACTTTAATTCCCAGAATTTTCCAGCTATCTTCCTGCCAAGTTTGGAGATTGTTGACATAGAATAAGCAAAAGTACATACTTAAATGCTCTACTGTTTAGACTTGAAATACATCTGACTGCAATTCTTGCAATCATTTCCTGATCATTTTATATTATAGTCCCTCCTGGGTTTTATTCAGTCTTCATTGCTTTGCTGTTTTAATGAGATCCTTTCCATAATCCATGGGAAGAACCCCTTCTCTTTGTATGAGAATGACAAAACAAGGACAAGAAAAGCATTGGTTTCTCTCATAAAACAATAAAAATCTGGGGCATATGGATTTCCCATGCTCAGTGGTCATTTATTTGCATATGCGGAAACATCAAATGCAAACTGTTAGGTATTAGCATACTCACCTCTGGTTGGTTGATCCACGGCAGCGGGAATTTGAACAGCCGTCACTGGTTGAAGCTGCCTCAGCTGCCAAGATCAGTTCTGTAGGAGCAAATAAAGGAACATTTAAAGAGCTGGAGTCCTCTGCGTCTTATTACCCATGATCAAACACTGGCGACGAGGGTGGGATCCTGAGATGAAATGGGACCGGCAAGCACATGGCTGCCAAAAAAGTGGGACATCCAAACAATGGCCGGAACAAACACGCCACCCACACTGTTAGATCCCACAACAGAGGATTGGGAATCTTACATCGAGCGATTCCACAAGTTCCTCGAAGGGAACAACCTCATGAACATTTCAGAACAAAGAAAGAGAGTGGTCTTTCTCACACACTATGGGCCCGCCATTTTTAAAATGGCCAAGGCACTGTCGGCACCCAGCAACATGAAGACGATGGCCTGGCCAGACCTGGAATGGATCCCGAGGGCTCACCCCACCCCACCAGTATCCTGTTTAATCAAAAGGGACAAATTCTACTGAAGGGACCAGAAGAAAGTTGAGAGCATCAATGATGGCCGTTGGGACAGTGGTGTCATTGTTGGTTGCCTGTGAGTTGGTCTGCTGGCTATGGAAGAGGGCGGATGGCCTTGGCGAGTTACAGCGACGGGCGGCAGAGGAGACTATGCCGTGGTCGACGGTAGGTGACGGAGAAGGCCTTGGTGGCTAAAATCTGGCCCAACGGCTGTTCGTTCTGCCGGGGGGGTGTTGGGGGGCGGCTTATGGTGGCGGACGGCGTTGGCGAGCCCCCAATGTGATGGGGGCGTATGGCCTGGTGTTCCCTGCCTGCCCCTCCCCTGTTTCCCGGCCTACTCTTCAGGCTGGTGGGAGTTTACTTTCACCGCTCAGATAACCGTCAATGCATCTGGCCCTTCCTGCCTGACTGTCGCGGGACGTTGGGGCTTATCCTGGCTTAAGATCTTTGGGTTCCAGATGTCGGCTGAGGTCCCCTGTTGTTCCACCTTTCCCCCTTTGTCCGGCGGGGAGGTGGTTTGCCTTCTCTATTGGGATTGCCCTTATTCCATCAGTCCCGGCCTTGCTGTGGTGGGAGAGCGGCAAGGACTGGGATGATACCCCCTCCCAAGGGGTCATCTGCATGTCAGGCATTGGGATTCTGCTGGAGTGAGAGTCCAGTACCATTCTGTCATCTATTGGTGCCTGGGAGGCCGTGAGAGGGTCCCCAGGTTGGTTTTTCCCATTGCCATAGGACGTATTTTGTGCTGGACTTTGGACATAACATCTGGCCTTGGACTCCTATACTCTTCTGTATGAACTATGGTTATCGCCTATACGGCTGCAGAGCTGCGGGCCCTAAGGAGGGTCCCCCTATCCTTAGTTTGGCCTGCCGGACTATCTAAGGCCTGCCTTCATGACGGATCCTGGGATCCCAAGAGGTGGCATTGCACGAAGCGGGGTTTTAATTTTTGTAAACGTAAGGGTTTTAAGGGGTCTCTTTGGAATTTTATTTTGAAATTGTATTTAAAGGGGTTAGGGAGTGGGGTGGGTGTTGGACAGAGGTGGAATTTAAGGGGGGTTCTGCCGAGTCAGGCTCCTACTC
>AZIM01000591.1:48090-58788 GCA_000516915.1 Ophiophagus hannah
CATTGACCACTCTGTTGCTGAAATCATGTTATGGAAGGCTGATTCCACACGCAGTTAAGACTGATAGTTAAGACTGATTTCACAGTGGATTTCAAAAGAGCTTTGTTAAAGCTTCAAAGAATTTTGTGAAACAAGGCAAAGAAAAAAAATGAAAATAAATCGAGTACTATGGCATTCCAAAGAGTAAAGACCAATATTATAAAAAATAAAAGAAGGAATATAACGTTGACCTATATGTTCAAAGTTAATATATGTATGCTGTTATCTATGGTAATCCTTAATAAACTTTTATTGATATCAGAACTGAAATGATGAGGCTGTATGGATTTATTTATAGATAAGAGACAGGATATAGGAAGAAGAAATTATCCGTTACTTTAGAAGAGATTGTAAGTTACTAAAATTATTTATACTTGTGATGAAGGGAAGTCATTACTTTATATATTTCTTTACCACATTCTTATTTTTTCTTTCTTTTCTATTTTTCTGCACCTTCTTCTTTTTTTTCTTTTTTAGTTTGTATTAATTTTTATTGTTGCAATTGTAACCTTTAGTACAATTACTATATAAAAAAAGAAAGAAACAGGAGAATGCCTAGATAATTTTCTGTTCTGATTCAGGACAGCTCATAATCTAAAAATGCAGAACTTCTACCTCAGGAGACAAATGCTGCATTCAACCATAGGAAATAGATTACTAAAAGCCAGGAGATGGGAACAAGTATAAATACAACACTTGAGAATACAATGGATGAAACAGAAGGGGAAGACCGTGGATCATAAATCCTATGTGAATTATGGAGCATAAGATGACAGGTAGATCTAGGCCACACCTAGCCTCATGTTGCTCCCATGAAAGCAGATAAAAGTATAAGCTAAGATGTATGACACAAGACTATGGTGATACGTTTCCTAGGGAGAACATGGGAAATAAAGAGAAAACTAAGAGAAAGTGAACAATAGCTATCCACGCATTCCATATGCTAGTTAGTTGATTGATCTGGGGAAAGATAATTAAAAGAAGAACATTTGCCAAGATGTTCAGGGTAGAGATTCACAGAAAGAAAAGGCAGGCAGGCGATAAACACAAATACTCATCCAAAGCCTTAATTGTAAAACTCTTAACAATGTCGGTAAAACCGAAGCACCCTGCAAAGATCAGCATGCACAAATAGCCTGTCCCACACTATAACAATTGCTCTGCTTCCTATCTAACAAGACATAGGAGGAAGCAACATTCTTGGTATCAGTACATTAAAAGAACTTCCCGCAGGCATCGAACACAAAGTTCTATCAGCTTCTACATCAATTCAGGAATTCAATAAAGAGCACAGATTCTTTTATGGGGAAAATTCTAAATGTAGACAAGTAGACAAAATTCTAAATGTAGACATACTGTCCAACATCTCTTCTCCAGAGATGTTTTTAGTAAGTGTTTTATATATTTATTGTTTCAATTATTGTACACTGCACAGAGTTACTTCGTGTGAGATACTTAGTGTGAGAAATTTGATAAACAAATGAATTTATGTGTTCTCAGTGGCTTGTTTTGCATCGTAACCAAGAAGCCATTTTGTTCTTTCAGTTGATAGCTGTGTATGTGTAGCAGAAGCTGTGTCTTCCCAGGTTATAGGACTACAGCAACAATGCATAATTTCCTTAAATACTATGCTACATTGCAGACATATATCAGGGTAGGGTTTTTTTTTTGCAAGTTTTGACCCCACAGTTCGATCCTGACAGGGGCAGGTTGACTCAGCCTTCCATCTATCCTGGGGTCAGTAAAATGAGGACCCAATATCCTGACTATGTAGATCTCCCAAAGAGTGCTATAAAACACTATGGGCAGGTATATAAGCCTAAGCGCTGTTGCTGGTTTGAACTTCCAATCACATCATTTGAGAATAACCAGGATATGAAGTTATTGTAACACTCTCCAGTCATAAAATAGGAGTATAATTTAACTCTTTCTCCTAAATTGATTTTAGAAAGTTCATCCATCTGTACTGCAATTCTCCCTGCTCTTTCGCCTCCCAGCTGCAGACAGGCAGCTGGAGAAGGAAAAAACGAAAAGCAACGTGTTCAATAATGTTTTTTATTCTTTTTGAGCAATGGCTTTTCCAGGGAAGAGTGGTTAGCAGTGGGAGTCTTAGCTTATATAAGAGAACAGGGCCAGGCACCAGCAGGATGGAGGAGGAGGGTTGTTCGGCAACAAAAACTTGGATGGGCTGTCAGAACCAAAAGCCTCTACCAGGGCTGATATGTAGAGCAGCTCTCAGACATTTCATCATTTGCAAACCACAAGATGCAGAGATAAACTGGCAAGGCAAATCTAGCAGCCTAGACTGATTTACTACCTAACACATGATCCCTGACATGATTTACCCACTTATTCAAGCCCCCTTCCCCAGTACCAAACACGCCTGACTGATCTTACCTCATCACAGGCTGCGCACCGAGGTTTGAGGCATTCTGCATGGTGCCGGCCACAATAAATCTTCCCGTCTTGATAGAAATAGATAAGATCCACCAGCAGCTCATTGCAAACGCTGCATATAAAGCACGATGGATGCCAGCACACCCCATGGCCTGCTCTGGATGCAAAGACGGCTATGTCGCCTCCATTGATTTGGCCTCCACACTGTCAAGATAAATATAAAAATTAAAGAGAAGCCCTTTTCTGGGCAATTCTTGCAGGCGAGAAACGTTGAATAATGACAGCATCTGGAAAAAGCTGAAGTGATGCACTGATAAAAATCAGCAAATTTCTTTTCTAGTTATTCGCAAGTCAAGCCTTTCTCCAACTACAGTATTACAGGGATTGTGATGATACAAAAGCAATTGTGACAGATTGCAAAAGGTCTTTACAGCTCCTATCTACTATGAGATGATTAATGTTTATTCACTCCTCAACCTGCTCCTATATGGGTACAGTTCGAAACAAGCAAATAAGAATGGGAATGGTAGATCCTGAATCCATTCTATTATTCTTCCCTTAGAGAGGAAGTTGGGGCAGTGTTCCTTTGATTATAATACAAAACTCAAGAAAATTGAGAGTTCTCTACTATATTTCTATGGAGATTCTCAATCATCCAGGTCATGATTGTCCCAAAGGTGTTATTTCCAAAAGACAAATGGACTTTTCTTTCCTTTTAAAAATTTCACTTCTCATCCAAGAACTGATGAAGCTTCTTGGATGAGAAGTAAAATGTTCTCAAAGGAAAAAAAAATGAAGAAAGTCTAGTTGCTTTTTGGAAATAGCACCTTTGGGTCTAGCATATGTCCCATCCCCAAATAAAAAGAGGAGAGGCAGGAAAATTATGCTACATTCTGGTAGAATTCACACAGTATGATTAACCGGTTGCTTTCTGGATAAATTGAATTAACCAAGTGGACTGGGTTCACATAATGTGCTAACCTTAAAATAAAATAATAAAAATAATCAAAGGTTAAAATAAACTACTGACCTGGTTATTAGTATTGTGTGAATCCAGCCACTAACTAATTTAGGTTAGAGGTTACTACACGTGGCGAATAAATAAAACCACAGTACTTTCAATCTCAGATTGTGGGTTGAACTTTTAACATTAAATATTTACATCTTGGGAACAGAAGGTACTAGAAGGCATGAAGCGCTGCAATTTATTCAACTCTGACGGGTGGTATGAATGGCCTCCAGAGAAAAACCTCTGATATCTTTCTCACTGCACATTTACTGAGATGATAGCTTGAAATATTTAGCAATTTAAACTGTGGTATCCACTCTAGGGATCATTGCACATATTAGATTAATTTTTTTTTCACAGATTGGGAATTGGAAACTTGTGTATTGAAAGTAAGATTTGGAATGATCTTATTACATGGTTTTTTACCACGCCGCCACTAAATATAAATAGATTAATCAGATCTGAAATGCAAACTGTCAACGCTCAGCATTGCAATTTGTAATACAAAAATGTGGAAAACATTGTATTCTGCATTCCCAATTTTATTCCAGGGTTTTTGTGCAAAATCTGTTTGGTCTCCATAGGATACCTAAAGCCCTCCTCTGCGTATACTGATGCAGAATGTTACATGTAATAGTCTTTCTCAAAGTGATGTACACATTCCTTTTCTCCTTTGCCTTCTAAATGGTTTTCTGGCCTAGCAATGCACCCCCCTAAGCAGCCTTTTCCCTGGGGATTATGCAAGAGAAACTGTTTTTGCAGCTGGCTATTAGCAGCCTTAAGCTAACACTCTGCCACACACCCTAAATCTACACCTCCTAATTTTCCTACCCCTGGGGATATTTTTAATGAATAAGATTTTTTTTGCAAGGTCAAAGTGAAGAGTAAGTCTTTTGCTGCCATAATGTATTGCTATGGCTTTTGATATCTCATTGTGCATAACTGCTTTCATGTCATGGTGATAAGATGCTGAGGGGGGGAAGGAGGAGGAGGAGGAGGAGGAGAAGGAGAAGAACAACAACTAACTACTGAGAATGGTCTACCTGTTCACAAATGGCTCCTGTCATGGTGACAGGGAATGGCCGGACATTGCCTCTGCCCAAGTTCTCCCTCTTCCTCTGGTTGCTGAAAAGTTTGAGTTCTCTCTTTTCCTCTTCATCCAGAGAGTTACAGTATCGAACCTAGACATCAAGCAGTAAATCATTTGCTTTTCATAAAAGGACTGGTTCTTTTTTTCTTCAAAAGTGCAAGATTATTATTATTTAATCAGGATTAGACAATATCTGAGGACCATGACAACGTTTGACATTGTGAGAGCATTGGTGATAGATATAAACACAAAATTACTACTGTGAGATACTTACCTATTCCTAAAATGACCGCCATGGTGGGCAAGACCAGTTGCAAAATGGTCATTTTCACAAGGTATTCACCTCCTCCCCCAGCATATATATATATATATATGACTTATACACTGCCCCATAGTGATTGTTTACAATGTCAGCATATGTCAGACAAATGTATTTTTTCTTTTTATGTACACTGAGAGCATATGCATCCATACAAATTCCTTGTGTGTCCCACTTGACCAATAAAGAATTCATTCATTCATTCATTCATTCATTCATTCATTCATATTGCCCCCCAACAATCTGGGTCTTTGTTAGGTTTCTGTAAACCAACTAGTTGGATTGGCAATACATAAACCAACAATTTGTGTTTGTGTCTTTAAGACAGAATCGCTGTATTGATTCTGACTGGTTGATTGTATTGCAAATTACCATAAGAAGGAGCTAGAGATCATAGTCTGTTCTCTCTGACATGCTCTCTGACATTCTGTGTTTCTCTGACATTCTGTTGCTATCTAAGGTTCTCTGTTGTATGCTGTGTTTATATTTTGATATCTTTGTTTACTGAAAACAACTTGCAACTGGTAAGAAGACTTTGTAACTGGATATTATTTGGACTGTTAAACGTTTGTGACTTGGACTGTTTATTGGATTGTGCTATTTCTTAAAGTAAACTTTAACCCAATTCAGTGTATCTGTGTGTGGCTGAATAATTATTCACAACTACTCTCATAAACGTTTCCATGTGCATATCCTTGTTACTCAAGGGTTATTCTGTACATATCATAACAGTCTTCATTTTAACCAGTCTCGGAAGGAAGGACGGCTGAGTCAACTTTGTGCCCCATCAAGATCAAACTCCAGGCTGTGGGCAGAATTAGCCTGCAATGCTGCATTCTAACCATTGCGCCACCAGTATTTTATAAAGTGCCTGTATTACAGCAGTCTGTGAGACAATTGCCTAGCTACCATACCTAGACTGAGCACTTTCAGTATTCCTATTTATTTACTTTCATGCCATGATAGAGTTAGATTACCATAAACATGATTTAGTCATCTTATAAAAAGGTAAAGGTTCCCCTTGCACATACGTGCTAGTCATTTCCGGCTCTAGGAGGCAGTGCTCATCTTCGTTACAAAGCCAAAGAGCCAGCGCTTCAAAGTGTTACAAAGCGAAGAGTAATCTTATACTCCTCCCCTTCTATGGGCCATATTCAGAAGTTGAGAACTAAGTGGGAATGCACATTAACTTGTTTAGGAATGCACACTTTTAAAAGGAAAATCAAAGTATCTAAAAACAATACAACGAGCACTTGGCCAATGTTTGACTTTGAATAGAATAGCAGAGTTGGAAGGGACCTTGAGGTCTTGTAGTCCAACCCCCTGCCTAGGGAAGAAACTCTATACCATTTCAGACAAATGGTTATCCAATCTCTTCTTAAAAACTTCTGGTGTTGGAGCATTTACAACTTCGGGAGGCAACTTTAAAACAATAAGAAAATAGGATGCAAACAATATGAACTCTAGTGGGGTTTAATGTTTCTATGCTTGTTCTGGTCTTTTTTTTTTAATGTCAAAAAGATTTTTCCTATGCCCATAACTTAACACTCATTCATCATTTGACCTGGAGCCCTCAACACAATTGTCCATGACTAGATAATTGTGCAAATCATGTTGAAATCTTCCTAAAAATAGTAAACATCCGTGACATGCATGAACATAAATAATATGTAAGTAGTACACTATGTAATATTAGTCAAGTTTCTTGGCAACCACTAATTTGGATTTATGACTTATTGGTCCACCTATCAGAACTTCAGCCTTGTCTCTGGCAACAAGGGAACTTCACTCCTTAGTTAATCTGTTTCACATTACATAGCAATGTCTATTGCTATGAAATTATATGTATGTATGTATAAACTGACCAAAATATTTGATGGAAGTTTCAAGGTAGTATATGTATTTGTGAAAAGGCAGACTCATGACTGATGTTAGTAATGATATTGAGGCCTTTGGCTAATGAATCATCAAAAACATGCTAAGGCATGTGTTAGACTGACACAAAATGCAACACCCCAAGGAGCAAAGTGTAGCTGTAGCTTAAGGACACACTCTTAAAGTAACCTAACTGAAGTAACCCATCAAATTTGGTGGGAACTCCTAGGATGGCAGTTAGCTTTATGACCGCATCCAAATATATCTCTGGCATCTTTTCAAGAACTCCTAATGAAAAAGGCTTTCTGCAGCTTGGCAAGCTGAATGTGTTCTGAAAAAATGAGAAGGTTGGGAGATACGTGCTGGAAACACTATAGAAGTCCAACTGAAATATTTCAAAATATGGCAACAGGAATAAAGCCCCTTTTATAAGAGAGAAACAGAACTGTGAGTCTCTGATACTAAGGAAGAAGGTGGAGGGGAAATATAGAATACAGAAGAAAGGTTTCAACAACAACCATAACAGTAAAGAACTTGTTTAAATGTAAACTTGATGTGACAGGAGTTGTTCAACAAATCCTGGCAACATTCTGAATCATTTGATTCATTAAACAAAACATATTGGTTCATAATAAAACATAAAACTCCAAGTCCTTCGTATAACCAGTAATTAAAATTAGTAATTTAAAGCCTGCTTAAAGAATGTGCATGTAGGACTTGTTAGAAATTAGTCAGAGGGGGTTCAATCTCTTAATTCACCAGCAAATGTGTTCCAAAGAACTGGGGTGGCTACCAGAGAAGGCTCTTCTCAAAAAAACTTGCAATATTAGCTTGTGGCAAGTACAGGCAAACCCTCAGGCTGATATCAGTTAGCAGGAGGGCCAAACAGAAAGAGATATTCTCTCAAGTAGACTGGTCTCTCAAGAAGAATAGAACTTCAAAAATAAATCAGATATTTAAATTTTTCCTGGAATGGCATAACACATTTTATAGTTACCAGACAGGAGTTGAATATAATTATCCCTCAGGGTGGCATATAACTAACTGTATCTCTCAGGTGGGTTAATTTCAAACGCCAGAGATCCTCTCAAGTTTCTAATAAGAGAACTCCATCCCTTTGCTACACCCACATATTTGAGAGAGAAAAACAGGATCAGAAACAGAGAGAGCAAGAGAGAAGGTGTCTGGAGTTTGCACTCCTTTGGCATCTCCTCATGTACTGGTTTGCTTCAACCCTGCCTACCACCCCACCCCACCATTTACTTCTGAACAGATGTACATTTGATCAGGAAAAAAGGGCTTAACATCCTCCAGTCAATTTGTCTAGAAGTCTTATAAAGCTACCTTTAAGAAATCCTGGCTTTTATCTACCCTGAATATGTTCCACTGAATGACCCCGAAGAGTCCTGGCAGTCTGTGAGAGACAAGAAAGCTTTTCTCTACAAAGCTTTTCTATGGTGAAATAATTCTGCAGTTTTCTGTTCCTTAGCTCGAAATCCATTTGTCTCTGAAAGTAATTGTCGGAGGGGCAGTGTTTTTCTTTTTTAAACTTTACAAGATATCTATGCTGCTTCAATTGTAAGGCTTGGGTAGCTTGCAAAAGAAGAACAAAACAATGCAACCAATAATAAAAGACTAAAAATGTTATATTTTATATAGAAATGTTATACTTTATCATGGTGGATAAAAATCAATGAATTTTTTTATTTAAATGGGATTTTTTTTATTTAAATGGGATTTTTTTTAATCAAATTTATTTTAATCAAATGCTTTTGGAGTAAAAATCTATCTAAAGGTAGTTTTCTATTTAAGATACATTAATACTTTAGTATATTCAGAATGAAATGGAGTTTAGTTATGTAGCATGAGGCTGTATATTCTGCGATATTTACATTTTTGGTAAACTCATTCAATGAATCCAAGCTCTGCAAGCTAAATAGGAAACCTTCATTTTGTTTGAAAATAATAATATTAAAGACTCTAACTACCAGCAATTGTGGACGTTAAGCCAAGGAGTACTGTATTTTAGGTGTATCTACTAGTACTCCTATCCCTTTTCTCTATACAGTAACTAGTACGTACCTAATTAAAGCTAAACTAATTATAAGGGCATTTAATTATAGGGCTCTAGATTCCTCTCAGTATTTGATCCCTGACTTGTCAGGTGGTGTCTCCTAAAGCAAATGAATTTATCCACTCATTTTTGCACCACTTGGCTTACATTTTGTATCCAGTCCTTGCATACTTTTTAATTTTTTTTCCAAAATTCTTTTTTAAATTCAAACAATGCAAACAATGACCTATTATTTAAAAACAGGGTACTGAATGTCTTTGCCTAAAGAAATGTGTTTAAATGATCACAAAATAATATCTCCCTTTGGTATACACTTCATAAAACCAAAATCTGAGAATGGTGTCCCTCCGAGAGGCATTTAGGTAAAGGTAAAGGCTAGTCGTTTCCGGCTCTAGAGGGCGGTGCTCATCTCTGTTACAAAGTGGAAGAACTAGCACTGTCCGAAGACGTCTACGTGGTCATGTGACCGGCATGACCAAACACCGAAGGTGCACGGAACACTGTTCCCTTCCCACCAAAGTGGTCCCTATTTCTTTACTTGCATTTTTACATACTTTCGAACTGCTAGGTTGGCAGAAGTTTATAGGAGAGGCACTTACAAGACTACAAAATTCCAGCAAAGGGCATCAGAAACTAGAAAGGGCCAATTTGTCAATTTTTCACATAATATGTACCTCTTCTCTTGTTCCAAGGAGATTATAGAAAATTCTACCTGTTGTTTTTTGTACTGTCCTATTTCCGCTTCAGGGAAATTTGTGAATCTCCTCTTGGTAGGAAAATCATTTTGGCCTGATTCATCATGTGAAATTGAATATCTAATGAATTTAGACAAGGAGACACTGCCATGGAAATTAGCAAGCTTTGCATGGGCTGCTGCCTAAGAGGGTTAGCTATTGTTCCAGAGCCTTGGGCCTGCTTTATAGTGTCTCTCTCCAAAGAGCCCTTGGAACACAACAGCTCCTTGCCAGTCCATAGCCACCAAGGGAAGTCGTGGTTCCTGTTCCTTCAGTCAACAGTTCTTTGTAAGCCTCTGTTAATCTTAAATCCTAAACAAGGTTAACATCCTTGAAAGATTTTGCTTCAGGATAATATTAATGTATTTTGGTCCCTTTCCCACTCTTTGCAGACATAAAATCAAAACAATTATTGGTAATACAGCCAAAGCCACGTCATACTAGTATATAATGTATTCCTGTATATGTTTATTTAGAATAAGTTGCATTAAATCCAGTGGGATTTCTCCCAGGTCATTTCTAAGCTTAGAAGAAAAGCTATATTTGAAGATTATTGGGATGAGAAGTTAATTCATTCTAGTCCCCAATTTATTTATAATTTTATAAAACATATTTTTGCAACAAAGAATAAATAAGTATTTTAATTCTTGAGCACAGATTTGCTCAAGGTTAGGTTCCAAGTGAATAATTTCCCTACCTTCTTCCTTTAGCAAATGATTGTATTTATGCAAAATATGTGCAAATGTTATTTCTTTGCCCAGGCATTCTAACGTTTCTTCTTAACACAACAACCTGAAAACAAGTTCAGGTGCTGCCAAAATCCTTAACAAGGGACACTAAAAAAGAAACTAACCTTCCTATGCTGACCGGATTACAGGAGACCTCAAGAATAATTTGCAATGTCTACAAAAGACTTTTTAAAAAGAGAATCCATTTCTAACTCTATCTATCCCACAGCAATTATAAGATCAGCCATTCAGTTATCCTGTGATAACTGATCTTCTTCCACCTCACTGTTTAAACCCTATACTGCAGAGGTGTCAAACTCAAGGCCCGGGGGCCAGATCTGGCCCACAGCGTGCTTAGATCTGGCCCGTGGGGCCACCCTGGAAACAGCGAAAGACTGGCCTGCGGTGCCTCTGCCAGCAAAAAGAGAGCTCA
>AZIM01000591.1:63116-74246 GCA_000516915.1 Ophiophagus hannah
ACTCTGATTATCTGTTATCTGTTAAGTGGAATGTTCTTAGGAAAATAAGAATCTCAGAACATCTCATTGTCCTCTTGAAAACCTATAGACAGGATAGAAACCATAGTTAAGACAAAACTTGCGAAAACAGCTTGACTTAGTGAGACAAAACTGACTACTCTCTCCTTATTCATTCAATCTATGTAATGAATATATTTTGAAAGAGGCTAGATTGTTAGAAGATGAGTGTAATTTTAAAATTGCAGGGGAAAAAACATAAATAACCTGAACTATGCTGATGCTACTACTCTGTCTGCAAGCTCTAGTAATTAAAATCAAGCAGCACAGTGGGACAATTAAATAGCATAAAATCATAAATAAACAGCACTATGCTGATATCTGTCTGCAAGCTCTAGTAATTAAAATCAAGTAGCACAGTGGAGCAATTAAGTTTCATAGAACCATAGGGTTGAAAGGGGTCTCGGAGCTCTTGTAGTCAAACCTCCTACCCCCGGCAGGAATCCTCAGACCGCCCCAGACAAATGGCTGTCCAATCTTTGAAAACCTCCAGTGATGGGACACTCAAAACTTCAAGAGGCCGGCTGTTCAACCTCTCACAGTAAGGAATTCCCTCCTTATTTCAAGACAACGAAGAAACTTAAGTGGAGGATAGTGTTTGCTTTTTAGGACTGACTATCATCTGTAAAGAAACCAATAGGGAAGGAATATGCTCCAGGCAAGCACTTGGTAGAGTACTAACAAAGGCTTGCAAAAAATATTCAGCTATGTGCCGAATGGTTTTCTCTGTGATATTCTATGGAAACAAAACTTGTATTTGAAGGAGCACGGTAGAAAAGGTATGTTAGGGTCAGACAGGACACTGAGAATACCATAGGTAGCCAAGAAAGCAAACAAATGGATCAGAGACCAAATCTAGCCAGAGTTTCATTTCAGACACAAATAAATCGGACTCATGTTATCACTTTAGAGACGTTACATAAAGACTCAGAACTTTTCAGAAACTGGGATAGCTGGAAGGAAAGAGGAAAGGGTGACTAAGGGCAGGGCGGGTAAACTCAGTTGCAACAGTAATGATTACACCATTTAGTGATCTGAAGGACCAGGTTGGGGACATAACATCCCAAAGGTCTATCTTCTGATCAGTAAGTGTCAGCACCAACTTGGTATAGGTTGGAAACATGCAGGAGAGACCTTCATCCTGCAGTGGATAGACAATGGCTAAAATGATTGGTGATGATGGTTTATATCTGGTAATATATTTCATAGTTTTCTCTTCCTTTTTTTATGCATTCCTATCAGTCTTGTCTCCTGACAACTGCCTGGAGAAGTGTTTGCAGGTTTCCTGGCAAGAGTTTCAGATTTGCCATTACTTTCTTCAAAGGCCTGAGAGAGGACTGACCGAAAGTCATGCAGTTTGCTTTGTGCCTAAGGTGGGACTAGAACTTAATTTCTAACCCAATGTTATTAACTGCTGCACCAAAACAGGATGGTCACTTTTGACAGTATAAAATTGTAACTTGTAAATTTAAAATTATAATTTGGAAGGGCTTTCTAAAAGATTTCTAATGGATGCCCCCAAGGTTTTCAGAGGCTATCTGGTATTTTGGAACTTCAGGCTGCATACCTCTTTGTATGTAGGAACAATGCTTTTTAATGCTTTTGAGGTGCTTTTGAGTGTCCAGAAAATGTTATTCTGAATCATTTTAAAATAAATTATGCCTTTATTTTCCTAACCGGAATATTTAAGAAGTTCACCGAATGCTGAGAGTGGATTGACATTTTGAAAGAAGGTGCAATTAAATGTCTAAGTGGTGAGAACCGTTTTTTTAAATCTCAGTTTTGAAAATGCATCATTAGTTCTAGGACTTCAGTTAAATGAGATATGCAGGTCACAGTTTTAATATCTTATCCTCCCTCTTCTGTGTGGTTTGATTTCAAGATCTTTCTCTGCCATATCCACAGTATCTTTTTATCTTTTAATAATGGTAAGGCTTTTTCCCCCCCAAAAAATAGATGTTAATGATTATGACCTTATTTCAGAGATGCTTTTGAGCTTCAGTTTCTGTAGTAAGTCTCAAAACTCCAGCAGCATATAATATTCTTAACAGGACACAAGGTTAAGTTAAGCTCTTAAATGCTATGACCAAGGCAACAGCTGCCTATTACAGATCCCTCCCTAACCCTTTGAGTAATGATTAGAGCCCCATCTTAGGGCAGAAAAAACTAAGCTTAACACCCATTCTTTCCATGAAGCTTACCTATTAATCTTAGGTTATTCACTATTTCTTCGCTTAAACTAAATCACTTTATGATAACCCACTGGGTTATCATAAAGATAAGAGGAGGGGAGAGTGATCATTCACGTTTCTTGGAGGAAAGTGAGATAAAACAGCAATGCTGTGGGGTGAACATTGGTACTTTGGGCTTAATGCTTTGGTCACATTTCTGTGTTTACTCCCCCTACACCTCCTTTCCATTACTTCCCTTAGGTCAGGGGTATCAAACTCGTGGCCCGTGGGCTGGATGCGTCACGTGCTGGCCCCACCCCTGCCCGGTTTAGCGTAGGGGAAAAAAAGTCCCGATACGTCCCGTGACGACGCGAGTTTGACACCCCTGCCTTAGGTGGAAATATTGATGTCATCATATTCAGTGATCAAGCCAACAGAAAGAGGAACAACATTTGATTCAGATGGAAACAATCATTTGAAAGAGATGTTTCTGAATTCCCGAGTGTCTGATTGAATGGTTGCTTCATTTTGCAAGCTGCCTGAGATGGCTATCAGTTCATGGGAAAAGTTGAATCGACTGTGCAATGGTGTCCCACAAAATGCAGTGGGACTACAGAATTAGAAAAAGGAAGGCCCACATTAGTTTCTAGGTAATCAAGGAGGTTTCTTTCCAGTTTCTCTTCCAATTAATCCTTTCTTTCTGTCCTGCTGAAGAAGAGAGGACTCATGTGGCTTTCAGTCCCTTGTGACTGAGCTATTTTATACACTTTTATTGAGCAGACAAGTTCCAAGAACATCTCAGTCAAGTTTTTACCATCTTTTGGATCCTTTCAACTTCATCTTCCACATCTGCATGAAACATTAACATGGAGATCTTTAAAAGCACACAGAGTTCATCTACTGACAGGCATGAGGATTAAGGGGACCAGTTCAGAAAATAAAAAGAAATTTAACTTTTCTTCCCTTCTGTCTTTAGAAAAAAAAAGTCTGCTTTTGAGGAAAAAATCCCATCTTGCCACCTATAGAAATATGCAATTAGATACATATGTGCATGCACACATGCCCTTCAGGTTATCCCTGGCAATCCTGTGAGATCTCAACCAAAAATACAGCATTAACCTGCAAAGCTTTCCAAAAAATACTAAGGAAGACATCAGACATGCCAAACCACTGAGCATTTCCTTTATTTTTACATATGCTTTATTTCTATCCTATATTCTTACTGCATCCAACAACCAATCTTCAACTCTATATTTACCCAAAATACTCCTTAATTCAGGCCTCTTCACTTCAGCAAACACTTTTTCTAAGCCTACTATTTTACACTCATGCTTTTCTATGACCTACAAAAGAGGAAAAACTCTGGTCTGCACATGCCCTGCCTGGCATAAAGCCTCAATGCACTTCTGACATTTCGCTCAATGTATCTGTGGTACATTTTCAATCTGTCAAGCAACAAGCAAAAATCCTTGCATATTTCTGTGTTCATTCTTGCTAGGCTTTCTTTTACATTGGGAAACAATGACAGTGTTCTTCTACTCTTCAGGCAGAGATGCATCCTGCAAACACATTAAACAAATCTCACTGCTGCTCCAAATGCCAACCTCAACCACTGTAAATGTGCAACCCTTTCTCTAACTGAACCACCTTACCATATTTCATTATTTCTAAACCTTAGCAAGTTTAAGATGTGTGGACTTTAACTTCCAGAAATACCCCACCCAGCATTTCAACATACTAGCATTTATGGCTCCCCACCCATCATTTTTATGACATTCATTTAATTTCCACTATTCATCATTCCCATACAAAAATAAAATATTCCTTCCAGCATTCCCTCATTTAGGTTTGACCCCAAATAATTTTATCCTTTTTATTTTTAATTAAATTCCCTCTGCTGGAGGCATCATCAACTTCCCAAACAAGTTTTTTTTATTTCCTTTAAAATTGTTCTGCATTTCCTCACCCACTTATTGTTATGTCTTTTGGGCCTTTTCTTTGCACTGGCACTCAGAGTTGTGTGTTGCAAAAATAGCACAAGCCGCCTGTTTTAATGTGCCCTGAGGGTGAAGCCATATACGACTAGAAGGAATAACATGACTGTTGGTATAAGTGTTTTTTTTTTCTCAATTGCCCAATTTATTACAAAAGCAAGAAAAGTGAAAGTCTAGCAACTGTAAGGCTAATTGACCCCATATAATTTTTAGAAAACCTGAAGAATATATGCTGGTAAAACATTTCCTATAATACAGATGTATCCCATTACCATCAACATCAACTCAATATCTCTACTCATTCCAAAAATTGTAGATTCTTCTCCAACTTCTTATTTCAGAAGTTGTAAACTATTCTTACTTTCCTAAGAACATACACTACTTCGTGTACCTTTAGATCTTCAAAGTTTTATTGAAATTAATATAATTTATTTATGAACGGGACTGGAATTGAAATTCAAAACATAGAAAGTTAAAGCATGAACTATTTATACAACAATCCAAAGAGGCACTAGATAAACATGCATTTTTTTGCCTGAAACGTGAGGATTTGGGGCCTTTTCATTTAACTAAAAGCAGCTATAGAGAGCGGCGACTTCTTCCATATTTTTTTAACACCCCACCCAAAACCGCCAAGGGTTTCACAAAATAAACCTTTAACAAATCCTCTGCCAAAGGACTCAGTGAGTTGGCTAGTTGGCTGGTACGCACAACCCAACCATCAGAATGATGGCCTGTCCCCTGCTAGGTGAGCTGCAGTATTTCTTCGCTGATTTCTGAATGACTTACCTCATTGTCATGTGGAGGCAGCTGGTGCAGAAGCTGTTTGATACGGGCTTTCTCTCCAGGGCTGTTGACATAGGGTACTTTGTCTTCTGGTAGACAGCTGTAGTATTGATGAACCTAAATGTTAGAAAAGGAGGGCTGCAGTATAATGTCTTGGATTTTGGTTGGGACATATTTGCTTATAGCAAGAAACACACCAAATATTCTCAGCAGCAATAATTACTCAACAGCTGGAGATGCATGCAATACACACACACACACACACACAAGCAGAGATAGACAACCTTCCTTACAAGGAAGCCCATTTGACAGAAGCGGAAATTTGTTTGACGTAAGGGTCAAAGCGAGAGAGAGACACTAGCTGTTTTCTATCTAATGCGCCAAGGTTGTTTCTTTACCGTCTTCTCGGTTAGTCTCCAGAATGTGAGCATGTTTCCCTTGGCGAGATGGAACTGTCAGCACCTGCCTTTGTAAGCATAGGTTAAGACGCTGCTCCTTGGCATCCAATCTATGACTGGGTAACTGAGCCTCCACCTACACTGCAGCCCTGAAGGCTTTTTCTGTAACAATTTGTGAAAATAATCAGCAGATAAAATCTGTTGGAAGACTGAAAGTTCTCTTTAAGACCTAGAGTATGTAATTAAAAACCATCATGAAAAGTGCAACAGACTAGGCAGTGCAACGAGACCAGGTCCCAGGAAATTTCATTTATAATACGGGCGTTTATGATGTACAGGCAGCTCCTGTTTATTCCACTGCTGTGGCTAAAATTTCCAAACAAACAGTACAATGTAGTCTGATGCCCACATGAAAGAGGTCTTGACTACAATGCCATACCCACCAGATTGCAGAAGGGACCGTCCCACTCTCTGGATGCTGTTGGTCTCATATTTAGCTACGGGCATGTTATATTTCATTTCACAACCTATCAAGTCCGAATAAAGTTATCTTAATTTTGGCATTACTGTACCATACCCACTGTGCTTTAGAAACTGGCTTAGAACATTAGGTGAACCTAGCTTTATTCGTGGTTTTTTTTTATCAAACTATGGTAAAACAAACTATGATTTAGAATAATCTGTTCTGCCTCCTATTCTGATGACAACATAAAATATGGACAGGGAGCAAACTTTTACAGGATAAGTTATGGCCAGATGCTAAAAATTGAAAACTTGTGATCACTAGAAAAGAGATCTGAAATTATAAAAATAAGAATTGTACAAGAGTATCTCCAAATATATCAAAATGTTTTTAACATTTTGCCTTCTGTCATAGTACAGTCATGGCAAGCAACATCTTGAGATCTAACCAGACTACTTATCGAATGACTATGAACATTGTATGAATGATGTTGAAATACAAATAATTCAGCCAAGAAAAGCCACCATTGCCTATTAAAAAGCTGGAGAGAAGAGAAATTTGAAGTCCCATCTTCTAGTCCATCAAAAATCACTTCTGAGAATGTTCCAAGGGGATTTTTCACACCCTACTGTACCTTGGCCATTAAGGAGAGTTTAATTGGTATGTATGCTCTGAATGAGTGAGTGAATGTGAGATACTGCTAAAATATACCAGTGGTCTCCTGCCATTGTTGAATAGTATTCACTGATCTTGCTCTGATGCTGCAAAAAAAAAAAAGAAGCTAATTCTACACTAAAGGGTCAGCCTCTTGTTAGAAGGCCATGCGTCTCAAATCTTGAACTTCAAAATATCATACCACCAAAGATCTCTAATTGGCCATCCAAGTTAAATCTTTCACCTCAATTAAGATGATTATTGCAGAATGTTCTGTCTTGACAGACATACCTTTCTATCTCTATTAACATAATAACTAGTTCTTCAAAATGGGGAAATGTAACAATTATTTCTTGAAACTGAAATCCTCATTCCCATGAACATTCCGACAACTCAAGCTCATAATCTTTTAAACTGTGCCTAAATCATTAGTACTTTTAAAATCTGGCTCCAAGATATCTAAGGCCATGTAGACAGACAGACAATCTTCACCCAGGTCTTTCATAAGAGTAAAACCTTCTTGCTTCATCACATTTGCTATGTCTTACTGATTCTATTGTAATACCTTTACTTTCTTCTGCCACACTCATTCCACTTCTATTTACAGAACTTTGAACCTTGTGCTTTTCTTCTTTGTCTTTTATTCTGCTGCCTCCAGGTACTGAAACATTTACTATCCAGATTGTAGTTTTAATTATAATATATGTATATATAAAACAACAGGTCAAAAGTAGATAAATAACTATAATTTTAAAAACTGAAAGAAGTGTGGATGTTAACCATGCCTCTTGTTAGAGGACATTTCTTCAAGAAAACCTGACGGATCAGACATAGGATCATTCATACTTGGAGAAGACCAACCGAAATCAATGGGACTTGTTATTTGTGATTGCAGGGGATCCACACTCTATAAGACAGTCTGGATCTAACACCATGTGCAAGAATGAGGAAAGATAAAATGTCTACTGCATTTGTAATCTCAACTTTTACATTGGGAGAAGTAGAGGAAAGAAGAAATCAAGCTTCTTAATATAGCCATCTCAACACCTTAGGCTTGATTTGCATCTGACAACTCACACGTAGAATTTTCAGAGTAGTTGTGATGCTCTCACTAAACAACTGGAAGGGGATTGTATTTTCACAAAATAGCTTTGGATGGAACACATTCAGAAAAAAAACCACCACTGGCTATTTTCTGCCAGCTTCTTTAGCTTTGAGGGTGCATCCTTGCTACCTTCCTTCTGAATACTAACATTTCAAAGCAAAACGTTGGGTTGCAGATACCTAACCAGTCATCCATCCATCCATCCATCCATCCNATCCATCCATCCATCCATCCATCCACAAGAGGTCTTGGGATATTCTTGGGTCTAAAGATAAAGCCTGAAGCTGATGGTGCTAGCTTCCCATTGTTTTTTAATTCAAAACTCTTTTTTAAAAGAGAAGCGTTTACAGGCAAATTGGTTCCCATGAGCATCATAGTACTTGTCTCTGAAATATTTATTTTCGAATATCCAAGTTTCAAATGGAAGTGAACTTCATATAGCTAGGGCCATCCCTAAGAAGGTCCTCCTTCAGTAGATTCCAGCTGATCTTTCTTCTGAATCTTTCTTTGGTTATTCTGTAATAACCAAAATTGGAGGCCCTAAGATATAAAAGTTTCTTAGGATACTTTCAGGAAGGCAGATCTCACACCATGTAGAGAATTACATATAACAACGTGGACTTAGTTGACATGGACAACTAAGGTAAGTACACCAGTGATATGCTCCTGCTGGAAAACATCTGACAGAAGTTCAGTTGCCCCCTTTTCCTACCATTATTATTTCTGAGGTTTCTTCAAGGGTAAACCCAAACGATATGTATTACAATATTAAAATTGGAAGACTGGTATCTGAATAATAGCGGTTGAATCGTATTTTTCCAGGAAGGGACAGGTGGTAAAATTAAAATAGCTACTCCTCATAACTGTAGTGACCTTTTAGCCACTTATTTCTCTCCTTCGGTCCACAATCCAGTCCAAGGAGGAATCTAACAAAGTTCTCAACACATCTGATAGACTGAAAGTTTCTCTAATTGTCACCCACAAAGATAGCAGCCAACATTACACACCTCATTTATACTTGACTGGCTCCAAAAATATGACATGCAACTCCCTAAGGCAAGTCTCTATAAAGACAGTGAACATTTGGCAAGACAAGATAACATGTTTGAAAGGCAATTGGGTTATCACATAAGTATTTGTTTCTTGGCACAAAACAGAACAACAATAACACAACGTAGAATGATTTTAAGTATTTCCACTAGAAAATTTTCTAGAGGTCTGCTGGAACTCTCTCTCAACAGTCTGGAAAAAAATAGCTCTACAGGCATGGGCAAATGAGTAGGGAAAACTTAATCTGACAAAAGAAAACCTCGTAAAGAAAGCAGGTCCTGACCTGTACTTCATCACCTAAAATGAACTACAGATTGTTAAGAAAAAATGGATCTCTTTCAATAAATATCTATTCAGGTAAACTCAGTTGTTGCCTATCATAGATTTTCTCCCTGACATACAATTACCTGCCCAGCCTCCCTGGGTGATTTCATTTCCTTGTTATGAAGATAAATCCTTCAAGTCTCCATTAAATCATTTTCAGAGGCTTTGGCTTTTATCAGCCCTCAGAATCATCTGACATACCTTTTTCTTAACTGTGAAAATGAATGCATCATTAAAAGAGAATACCCAGATGAAAGTTATGATATGTTAAGTTCTCTCATACTAGGTTCTTACATCACTTGGGATAAATAAATCTTGCCAACTCCTTTTGCCCATGGATTACCCAAATGCATTCACATTTCTCTCTCAGAATGGTATTTATTTATTATTTAGTTTACGAAACAAATTTATATGGCTGCTCAACTCATCTACGGTAACATGGAACCTGAGCATTCACACTTACAAGTGTCTATTACTACCATCTATTATTAATTTTTCCTGCAGGTGATCGTTTACAAATTCTGAACAGCCTGTCATAAATAGAAGGATCAAGGTCAACAATCAACTAGAAGAATATGAAAAAAAGGAAGAGTCAACCATGAACTACAGAATCCAGTATTAAAAATAAAGATGAAGGTTATAAAACCTACAAATGACCTAAGTTGAATGCTCCTTAGATTTGTTCAAATAATAAAATGATTTTATTTACTCTACTTATCTAAAACCTTAACATATAATTAAGTTTTAACTATATTAAAAGGAACTAATTATCACGGAGAAGTTGAAAACAAAAATAGGAAGAATAGGAAGAAGTGGTAAGCAGATCTGTCTTCTCCTGGAAAGTGCATATCAATTAAAAGATGTGCAGAAAAATCATCTGGCAGCTTCCACTATTTGACTGCTAGACCATTGTATTGTGTTTGCATAAATAAATGGACCCAAGCTAGAATTCAAAGAAACTTCCAAGGCAGGCTTTGTTACTAAAGAGTAAGAATAATACTGTCTACAACATACTGCATCACCAATTCAAGTCTATTTATCAGCTTTCCCTTAATCAGCAATTCATCTATCCTACAATATTAAAGATGGGAGCTCTAAGAACTATTTAACTAATTAATCATGTGGTGGTTGACCATTTGAATTAAATGATAAATACAAACCATGTTTGTGGACAGTGAAAATCTCAATAGGCTTTGTTGTTTTGAGGAAATGTGAGATACGTTTGTTTATATTGCTTCTTTCTGGAAAGATAAATTGCTTCAGCCACAATGTTTTCATTTTTATCTTCAATACAATGGTCTAGCAAAGCATTTACTGAAGATTACAAAAGTCATATTCTCTTCTACTTTGTGTTTACTTTCCCAAAGCTCCTGTATGGACTACAGGCAGTCCTCAGGTTAAGAATATCTAATTTATGGACAACTTGTACTTAAGAATGGGCTATTACTAAAAATGGCAGATGGCATTATCTTTCGTTAAACCATTGAACTGTTCATACATGCCTTTTTGAACACATTTCAATTGTTCATTAAAACACTGCATGGCTTCCGTGATCCGTTGACTTGAGGAAGTACAGTGATGTCCACCATTGTACTTCCTGTACAATGGCAGTCCATACAAGTACAAGTTCTGACTTACAAGTACATACAAATTCAGGTTAAACACTGACTTAGGAACAAAACTCATTCTTAACCTGCAGATTGCCTGCATCTTATCTAGATTCCAGTTTTGGCTCATACCCAGATCATCAACAATTTAAACCTGCACTGATGTCCTGAGATTTTGTGCCATCTACACATTTTTGCTTCTTCTCTTCCAGACTGGAAGACATTAACCAATACAACAGAAAGAGGAAGTTTGATTAGAGTTAAGGTGATTGTTGAAAACGGAATAAAATAGTTTCATCCAGTATAAGTTGGAGGTGGATATATGCTGGCAGAAATGCATATACAACCATATAGAGTATGTGGTGATGATGTCATCATATGCACTGATGATGTTACCTAGTTTGGTAATGAAATGCCTGCAAAAAAAGTACCAAGCTCAATGAACACCAAGGACCCGATATACAAATATGCTATATGTTATACTCACTCGGAGGGACTCAGGGAGCCCTCTATCCCGCCGT
>AZIM01000591.1:80210-91529 GCA_000516915.1 Ophiophagus hannah
TCAGCTTCCTCTAGGAACAGCAGGAGCTGTTGGGCCACCACACTCTCAACAACCTTTGCCACAAAGCGAAGATTGGAGACAGGACGAAAGTTATTCAAAATAGCCGGATCCAAGGCAGGCTTCTTGAGGAGGGGCCTAATAAACAACAAGATGATGAATAAGCATGTAAATGAATAAGAAAGTCTAGGATTGGACAGAACTATGTTTATGTCTACCCTCAATAATCCCCCTCCTGGATGCCTTTCAGTCAATCACTCTCTTGCCCCCTCCTCCTCCGATGAACCTCAAGAAGACCACTATTATAGAGATAAAAATGGTAATTCATATGAACCTTTGGTGTTCCTAGAAGAAAGGCATAATATAATAGCTAAATCATAATAAATACATTTTATTATGCTCGCCTTCTGCTCAGTTACACAGAATAAGTTTGATTGGACTGCCTTTAGAAGAAACGATAAGATAGACTCTTATATAATATTGAGTGTGACACTTAAATTTGCTCTCACACTGCAAAAGCAGAGGCAAGATCAAAGTCAAGTCCAGCAGATTATTAAATGTCTTCAAACACCCATGCTCTGATACTCATCAATAGAGTTTTATAATTTCTTGAAAGATAAGTAATCATGTTGTGTTCAGCTTTGGTTCACAGTAGAAAATCTTCCTTAGGAATTAGAGAAAAAGACAGCAATTGCCAAGTGTAGCATTTCACTGATATTTTGACTCTTCTCCGTATAATATGATCAACGATGTCATTTTAAAGTAAGAAATTCAAAATGGCTCCAGCAATATGCAAGTCATTTTCCTGACACTAAAGTTTTCTTAGATCCGCAGCAACCATTTTAGTCTTACATTCCTCAGAGATGACACCCAAGAGAGCGTAATGTACAGATAATAAAGACAGTAAAAATTCAGAGATGGTAAAATGTGCTTCTAGAAATCAGCTCCAGGATATCATTTTGAAACATAATCTTATGCTGGTACTGCAAACTTTAACAGACAAGCATCATCTGAGGTACAAGTGCAATCCCATAGATTTCATCTATCACATAAGTGGAAAAATAGAAAAACTTGAAAACCTTTTATAAGATACAATCACCAGCCAATGGAAATGTATGATATAAACAATAATTTTATAGGAAGTGGTTAACGACCCTCTCCCCAGAAGGAAGGAATAACACACCTGCATGAAACTAAAGCCCTTGGGAAGGACTCGATAGGTGGATAAAAATGCCAAATCCAGTTTAAACAGCAGGCTGATCTTGAGACCAACCATAATAACAACATCTGCAAAAGTTATCATTTGCCAGAAATGAAAAATTGATGGGAACATATCAAGTATTCGAAAATGAGCAGGTTAAAATATTGTGGATTTCTGAATTCAAACTGATAAAGTCTTGGCTCATAAGACTTAACTGTGGTTAAAAGGAAGAAAGTGTGGGTAATTGATGTGGCAATATTTGAGGATAGTAGAAGACAAAGAATTGGAGGAGATCACACAATATCAAGATCAGAAAAGCAAGGCTGAAAGATTATGGCATAAACCAGCCTTAGTGGTCTCAGTGGTTATCAACACATGGTACAAATAAAGGAGAATATTTGTAGCTTGCGGTTGAAATGAGGGATCCTTGATGCTCTCTGAGCTTAGTTGTTTTCTTGCAGACGTTTTATTACCCCAACTAGATAACATCATCACTGCTAGTAAGGAGTGTGATTTGCTGCCAGTTTATATTCTAGTGACTTGCTTTGTCAGTGTTGGTCGGGTTGATCTTATAGATTTTTTGGTTGGGCTTCTTTGGTGGTTTCTTGATTGGGGTATTTTTTACTTAATTGTTGGTTTGATGTTAATCTTGGGGTTAATCTATGCTGAGCCGTGTGCTGATTGCTGGTGGAGAGATGCTTGGGTTTTTTTGCTCCCTTTTTGGCTGGTTGATTGTCTCTTCTGCATAGTCTGTAGATGTTGTTAATCTCTATGTGTCTACTGATGGCTAATTTGTCAGAGTGCCAGGCTTCTAGAAATTCCTTGGCATTTTTGGACTCAGTCTAGGACAGTCACATTTTCTCAATTGAAACTATGCTTCAGTCTGTCCATATGTTGTGAAATTAAAGTGTTTTCATCATGTCTTCTGACTGCTAGTTGGTGTTCGTGGATGTCTGCTGACAGAACGCATCTACATTATCAACCATTTTGAGAATAGATCACATGTGCTGGTAAGAGTGCCTAGAACACACCAAATGTATCTACCAATGAAAGAGTTGCCCAACTCTAGTTTAGGTTTATTGCATTGATTACTGTACTTCTGGATTTTAAATACTTCTAATTCAACTTATAAGTAGAAAGGCTTCTGATGACTGTTTACATAATAAATTCTAGTACAATAATAAAACAGCACAACATTTAACCATCATTATTCACAAACAATTCATTATTCAGACAATGCTAAAATCTAGGGTGCAATTGTAACTAAACATCAATAAATAATACTACAGTCTATAAAACAAGTGAAGGAAAGGCTGTATGACTGTATAGTCCTTTCCTAAATAATTGCAATGATAAGTCCCCAGTAATTTTAAATTGCAACCTACTGCAGAACTGGGGAGGACCATTGCAGAAAAAAAATTAATTTCCCATTTCAGCATAGACATGAGCAGCTGCTAAGCTGCCTATGAACTACATGGGCGTCTTCCTATTTGTTTCATGTTAATATCATTACCACTGAAGCAGAAAAACAAACTTTTTTTTTGCAGGGAGAAAAAACAGGAATACACTATTAGGTGTAATTAGGTTCAGGATCACCATCTGATTACATTTTCACTGCTACAGAGAGGGAGGGCAAATTACTGCGGGATATAAACTGACATCTTCTAGTGGTAACAGCTAAGCCATTTAAAAAGTGTCACACTTGCCAGACAGGTAGTACAGAAATGTTTTAAATAGATGAATTTAAAATATATATATATATTTTGGCTTCAGCAAATTCTCATGACTTTCTAAATAGGCAATTTTCAATCCCAGCTGTAAAGTAGAAAAATTTAATGGTGAACATAATTTCTGAATGCTTAAAGAGAAAAACGTAATGTTGCCTAAGATATTTATAGACATCTTATTTTCTGTCTCATATCCACGTTAAGAGGTTTAGCTATTTTTCTAATGGAAAAGAGAAACAAACACATAAGAAAATACATCTGCAAAATGGAGCAAGCCTTTGTCCCCATTCTGTACTTAGAATATATAATATTTTCAATATGATGAAGGGGAGAGGAGGGAAAGAAGCTTCTGGAACTTGATAGTTAAACATTGCTGTTTGCTTCTGGAGAAATATTTATTATCTGGTCCATAAGCAGAAGACCAAAAAACAAAGATGACTGACTGAACACAGCCAAACTTGCCAAACAGCATTTCCAGAGAGAGAGAGACTGTCTGAAAGAGATCACCTAAGTAGATTTAATCAGCCTGTCTATCAGGATAACCATCATTCAAAAATAACCTCTGTAGATTGGAGGTTGTTGTTCATAAACCACATTAATCCATATTAAAATTGAGGAACAAGAAGGAATTCATGTAATCCCACGCCGCAGGTGCTATTAAAGTTTCTTTCTTTTTCTTTTTTTAAATCCCTTTTTCATTTCAATTTCAGGCCCCAAACTATAGCACAGATAGAAGAATGTGAATAAAAATCACAGATTAGCAGAAAAGGTACTTTATTAGCATTTTGAGCCTGAATACCGTTTGTTATCTTATATATATCTTACAACGTAAGGGGGCTGCGATGGCTTAGCGGTTAGAGAGTTGAGCTTATCAGCTGAAAAGCTGGCAGCCCGGGTTTGAAAGCCGAGAGCCGCGCAACAGGATGAGCTTACGTTCCTGCCCCAGTTCCTGCCTACCTAGAAGTTTGAAAGCATGCAAATGTGAGTAGATTTATAGGTACCACTTCAGTGGGAAGGTAACAGTGTTCTATGCGCCTCGACGTGTAGCCACGCTGGTCACATGATCATGGCAAAAGTCTTCAGACAATGCTGGCTCCTTCGACCAAGAAGCGAAGATAAGCACTGTGCCCTTGACTGGATAGGGAAACAATTACCTTTTTACAAAGAAATATTATAGCAAAATAATGGTGTCAGAGTCCATATAACGAATGCTTAAACCTGCTCAATGCCTGCCTAGGTTCATGAGACTTAAGCACAAATCAAGTTTAAAAATATGTCATGTTCCACTATTATAAACCTGCTTAAGATTTTCTATCTTACTTCAAACCTTTTAAGGAGATGATCTGAACTGGCTCTATTATTTATATTTATTTACACTCATGTGAAATCACAATGAAAAAGCCACGTATGTTATCACCTCTTTTTTATAAACAAAGTGGTGTGACAGAATAACATACAGAAGCAGTCTCTTAGATAATTAGGGTTTTTTTGTTACTTGCCTAACTGGATTTTTTTTTAAGTCCAATGCCATAAAAAATAAAATTATGTATTAGCTTTCTTCTCCTTACATTTAAAATAACCTGCTATGCTAATCATAATATTAGAAGACAATGGTTATAGTGTTAGCCAATAGTACAAAAAAAAGGAGTCTGATAGCAGCTTTTTCAATTTATCAAATCATTAAAAGGCATAAGCTTCATGAGCTGCAGCTCACTCCATCAGATTTTCTGAAACACCAAAAAGAAACAGGTCAGAGACTAATCTTAGAAGCTCTTAAAACCTAAATCAATGGCTCTGGATAAAACATTAGATTTATTTTAAAAAAAGAATCAGAAAAAAATGTAGTGCCTCATGAAGTCAGGTTTTATAAGCACAGACACTGCAGTTCTTTGTACCTGTTACTTTTATTTAGGCTATTCATGGGGATCTGTCAACCTCTGTGTCTGCTGAATTGTATATCCAATTATCGCTAGGCATTAGGGTCAATGATGAAGCTGGCTGCAGTTAGAAACACTTAGAGCACTCAGTTACTTAAGAACAGAAGAAGAGATCTCTGGATGAGGTCAAAGCTCTCTGCAGTCCAGCTTTTTTTTTCTCACTATGGCCTGCCAGATATCTCTGAGATGTTTATGAGCAGGAGACCAAGAAAACATCTTCCTTCCTGTAAGTGGAGGTAATTCTTTCTCCATCTCCAAAATGTCAAGGTTCCAAGTAACATGTCCCCAGAATAAAAATCCAAGATTAAGATAAAATGATGCCTTCAAGACAAACAGTGATTCCAAAGACCTGTCCTATCTATCACTTTGTTTAACCTCCTTAAAAGCCATGATAAAGTTAGGAAAGTTGATTTCAACAGCAGGGAGATATTCTGCCCACCATTCACTCTATTGACTTTTAAATATTCAGGAGATGTACACAGATGAAGCTCATTTGATTCAAGCGATTTAAGATGAGCTATTAATTTTGGAGAAAAAAATGCACTGGTGACAGGAAACATATTTAATTGGTGCAGCATCGTTTAACACATGGTCTCTCAAACTTTGCTATACTGAAACTGCACGAAATAATTTGATCACACACACCATGAATAAAACTAATAAATTAAAAGGAATTAGTGTTTTGCAAAAGAAAAAAAGAAAAAAAAGACATAACCATTTACTAAATGATAACCAATTCCCATCAAGCTTTCTTAAATTAAGCTTACTTTTGGAAAGAGTGTTTCAAATGTTTTAAAAATACTGAATTTAATTAACATATATATTACTAGAGAGACTCCAGACACAGGACAATAAGTCACCAGCCAGAAAGAAATCATCCTTCAATCACAACACTGCTATGATTGGCAAATGGTTCTAAACAGAAGACTACCTCCATGGTTTAATTGTATCTCAAAACTCTCTGGGCTTTCCTCACATTGCTGATGTACCCAGTGCTTCCATTTCCCTTGTGTGAGGCTGATCAGCTTTCATATAGTTTTGTAATACCCACACCCAACCAGACACATCCAAGTGTTGGTGATCCTTGGTTAGGTTACAACCCACAGTTTGAGAATCCTTGACTTTGGATTGATTGTGTGTTTTCAAGTTGATGTTGACTCTTAGCAACCTCACAGATTGACTTTTTCCATGATGATCCCAAATTTGGTCTTTCAGGACATCCAATGGTGTACCCACCATCACTGTAATTGAGCCCATTCATCTTTCTGCTGGTCATGCTCCTCGTTCCTTTCCTTCAACTTTTCCCAGCATTACAGACTAGGGAGTTAGGTCTTTACATTCATTGGGTGTTGAAAATATGAACCCCTTGGAAAAGATATTTATTGAAGCAAACATTTTCCTTGTGAAACTTTATGGAAGAAAAAGTTGGACTTTGAAGAAGCAAGATACTTGGGGAAAATTTTCTGGAAATATCATGGATAATCAAGAAAACAAACAAATGAGTCACAGAACACATTAATCTAGGTTTCTCACTTGAGGCACAAAAGTTCAGTTTCAAATCACATTTTGGATACCTTAGATTGAAGACTTGACTCTCTAATCAATCAAACAGGCAATAACTTCAAGTGAAAACAATGCAGAAATAGGCTTCTGATAACTAGTTTCAGGAAGGTGGTTTTTGTAAGAGCAGAGAAATTCTCTCACTGGAGAGAGATCAAGGCAAGGTGTTAACTAATCTTGAACTACATCAGATTGGTGTCCTTTCCATTTTGCCTTGGAATGACAAAAATAAAATTACCTTCCCTCCCCCATCCCCAACGCACAATGAATAAAGACATCCTTGAGTTTTCCAGTCAGTCTTTAGTTATCTACGGTAAGCTTGTTTCATAGACTATAATTCTTTAACACCAAAGAAATTGGCAGCCTCCTATTTTTAGGATGCTAATTTGTGGTAAAAGCACTAGAAATATGTTCTACAGATCATCAGGAGAGCTTTAGACAGCCCCACTAGGGCATAAATTCTGGAATAAACAGCACTGAATACTTAAGATGAAAAATGGGCAGCTCAGTTATTTATTAGGTTTATGCTAAAAGGAACATTGCCTGAAATAAGCATTTCGTGTTATGCAAGAGCATGGCTAACATTACTTTGTGCTGAGGTGAGAAAAGGGTTGTTTTGCTTAAACCGGATGGTAATTTAAGAAATTTGGGAGGAGAATTACCTAAACACAATTGAAAAACCATTAGTACCAGTTAATAAACCTATTCACGTTATTTTGTGTGTATGCTTATTGATACTGATAATGAGAAGATACAAACAAAACTTTAGACTGCTAATAAAATCAGAAAAAGATATATAGGATAATGAATAAATGACATTTGTAACAATTAAAAGCATATCCATAAAATGTTAACATAAAACTAGCTCAATCTTTTAATGTATTATTAAATCGAGCCACATAGACCCATCAACTGCTCCATCTTCTTAATTTTAGTACATGTTATTTCAATACAATACTTATATAATTTATATAAATTTGTATAATATGCTAAAATTCTTAATATTGTATCTTAATATTATACTTATAATTAAGACATAATAATCTCTAATGCCTTAGAGTATTAAATAAAAATAAGAAAAGAAAGAAAATCTGAAATTTTTGGGATATTTCCATGAACATGCTGAGGCACAAACAGCTACTCATAATATATATATCTGGGTTCATCCAAGCTCTCTTTTGTTTCTATCCACTCTCTGAAGCCCAGAGGTATTTGGCAAAGCAAGTTAGTTCTGATATTTCTGGGATTTATTTATTTATTTAGTGTATGGCATATCATACATGGACTAGCAATATATATTAACATTTCACGTAGCTTAGTAAAACCCAATAAAATATAAACGTCAAAAAGATCTGGGTTCAAATATCAATGTCTAGACCATCTAAATATCGATGTCTAGACCATCTAATCCTTGTAGCACCCTTTATATCAAAAAAATCAGATAAAGGACTGGTTTATGCCTTCAGCTTACAACCGGTCACAATGTGAGCTATAGCTCGATGTGAAATCCCACAGTCACACTGAGGGGAGGATACTCTGCCCCATTTATAGAGTCCTGGCAGATGCTGTGTGAAGTGAGAATTCTATTCAGGGTTGTCCATTGCTGAGGTGGTAATTCAAAGCCTGGCACCTTTTTTGTGGCGTCATTTATATGTCTGGGTGTTCAGGGACCCATCTGGCTTTTCATTTGAAATCAATGTTAAAGTTGTTGGGTAGATGTTGTGCAAGTGCCAGTGGGGGCTTCCTGGACTTGAGTCTTCCTCCTGATAAATGAGGCAAGTGAGCAGCACAGGTAGGAATGAGTTGCTTATAATTTCTGGGATTCAACCACAGGAAGTCCTCGACTTACAACAGTTTGTTTCGTGACCATTCAAAGTTACAAAGGCACTGAAAAACAAGACTTATGAAGGTTTTTCACAATTACGATCTTTCTAGCATCCTCATGATCATGCGATCAAAATTCAGGTGCTTGGCAACTGGTTCATATTTATGACCACTGCTATATCTCAAGATCATGTGATCACCTTTTGTGACCTTCTGACAAGTAAAGTCAATGGGGAAGCCAGATTCACTGAACTAACTTACCTTACTAACTTATCAACTGCAGTGATTCACTTAACAGAAATTTTGAGTTCAGTTGTGGTTGTAAGTCAAGGACTATCTATGCTGATTCACACCATTAAGGCTAATTTAATTTAATTTGATTATTTTATTTTTAAAATGGATGTATAGCCTCTCAAATATTTTCCCCTACAGTTTACACTTCATAAATTATTATCCAAAATTCTAGTCAGAAATTTGTAGCTTAAAATACAAAATATGACTGTCACCATCATCAACAGCATCCACCAGATAGCAGAAATTAAAACCACTTGGAAAAAAATAACTTAAATCTTTTATTAGGAGCATAATAAAATATTTAAAGGTCTGAGGGAACAAAATTTGGATTGTTTCTAGTATTTAAACCCAGATTGCAAACGGAATGGAATCACTATCAAGTAATTTACATTGATTTTGCAATAAAGAAAAGCAGAAAACTGGATAATCAGAGTTTCTTTAGCTCAGTTAATGGAGGACCCATTCTGTGTATCTACTAGATGCTCTTTGAACCCCTTTGATGCTCAGCAGCTGAACAGCCCAGCCTGAACTGTCTGATTATATATTATGAACAAGATGTTCAGCTGGTATAAATCAATGTTGCTCCACCAAATTATTAAAATAAGCTTATTTACATCAGCTGGAGAATTGATTCTATTCATAGAATGTTCTTGAGGAGGTAATCAAAATTTTGCTTTATCACTGGTCTAAGCTCTCTGATTCTTTATTTCTGCAGTTATAATTAAACCAATTAAAAAGTATTGCTTGCTACCTACGAGTTTCATTTAATCAGTGATTGGACTGCTATGCTATTGTGAGACTGAAGAAATTCAGCATATTGATCTTCAAAAAGACTAAAGGGAATAGAATAGCAATTTTCAAATAACTAAAGCAATGTCATGTATTGAATAAGAATTAATCTGAATTTGTGGGAATTAGACCCAAAGTCCTAAATCAGAGCTCCCCAAAGACACATTTGGAATTGTTAAAATTTGCAAGCATTCTCCTCAAATTGTTGTGAGGCAGGTTAGCCCATTCTCAAAATATGTGGGACAAAATATATGAGACAAAAATTGCACAGGTTTAGTAAAAATAGTGCTACCTGCCACTTCCTGTATTTTATAGCTATATTGTGAGCCCTATTTTTAAGTATAAAAAAAATCATGTGAACAGTATCTACAGACATTCTCAGTCATCCAGGTCATGGTTGTCCCAAAGGCGCTTTTTTTCAAATAGCAACTGGACTTATTTAATTTTTCTTGAAGACATATCATGTCATCCAAGAAACTTCTTCAGTTATGAACTGAAGAATGAACTAAGAAGCTTCTTGAATGAGAAGTGAAATGTCTTCAAGAAAAATCAAGAATGTCCAGTTTCACCTGAGATGTGAATCAAGAGAATTTGATGGCCATTGAGAGATTTATTTAAGAAGGATTGGTACCCCAATCATCCCAAGGAGGATCATACTCCTAATTGGAAATTTTCAATAGTAAAAACAATTCCCCAGCTATAAAATGTTGAGAAATTATACATGTTCCATGAAGATAATGAGAAGACAAAATCATACCTAGGTACTAGAGGAAAGATGAACTATCTTGCTTTGAAAAACAAGGTTAAATATTAAAAAAAAAATCTATTCCTCGCAGAAGAGAACTGAGAAACAGAGAAATAAAGAAAAAAGATGAAGGAGTCACAATGACTAGAATGAGTGGATTAAGAAAATGAAGTGATAGAGGAAAATAAAAGAGGCAAGATTGTAGAGCAAACATATTTTTTGGCGATTAAAACAAAACCCCATGAAGTTGGCATAGTTACACAAGCCATTCATATTGCTGGATTCAACCAAAGCTGACAGAATTCATTAAAACCACATGATAAGCTGAACATGACTTACAGGCCACAATAGCTTGATGATAATATCCGTTCAATCATGTCCAATTCACAGAGATTCTGTAGACCAGCTCTCTGTCTACATTTCTGATCTTGCAGGGCTTCTTTCAGTTGTTTTATGCTCTGGCTAGTGTCAGCTTTGAGGGTATGTAGTCATCATGTTTTTCGTGTCTCATTTCCTTTTACCTGTTGACCATTCGAAGCATAACTGCCTTTTCCGAGTGAGCATGTTTGCATGACATGACCGGAAGAAATAAGGCAGCATTTTGTGGTTTTGCCTTCTAGCAATATGTTTAGATTTATATACTCCAGTACTTGATTGCTTGCCATCTTTGCAGTCCAAGGAATGTGCAGGGCCTTCTCCAACACCTACAGCTTGGACAAGTGGTTTTTCCTCCTGTCTAGTTTTTTTCCTGGTCCCACTTTCAACAACCATAACCAGCTGTGGGAAAGGCAATATGGTGCAGACTAATCTGCATTTGGTTGCTAGGCTGATGCGCTTGCTTTTCTATTCTCAATTCATGCTCATCATTGCTGCTTGAACTTGTGCAATTTGATGCTTTATTTCTGAACTGCAAATCACTGTTTTGATCAATCTGCAGTCCTAGGAAAGTAAGCTCTACACTAGGGCAAATCCAAACCTAGAACGCATGTTGTGTTGTGGTTTGCCGGCAGCAAGTGTGGACGGCTGAGGTCTTGGAGAGCGAGGACTTGGATGAGGGGCCTGCGTGTGATGCAGGGATGGGGCCAGGACTGTCAGAGAGTGGGAGGCTGCCCTTGGAGCTTATGGAGGCTGGCAGAAGTGATGCAGAGGACCCCAAGGAGCCTGTGCCCAGTGCGCGTGCGCGCAGGGCTGCTCAAAGGAAAAAGCAGCTGCAGCAGCACGGGTGACTTGGGAGTAAGGCTGCAA
>AZIM01000591.1:94135-107526 GCA_000516915.1 Ophiophagus hannah
TTCCACCCATTGCTTCTTGTTCTACCCTCAGGTGCTTTGGAGAATAGTTTGATTCCCTCTTCTTTGTAGTAACCCCTGAGATATCGGAACACTACTGTCATGTCACTTAATTTTACAATATTTATTAATATTATTTGTATTACTTATTTAAATGTTGCTCTATAATTGAATGGGCACGTAATGCTACATTATATATGTTTCTGATTCACTAGCTGTTCCAAGCCCAGATCCAAACCGAATCGAAAGACAGCAAGATTTGAGTTCTACTCTTGTTCTAGCAAGATTTTGAGATTCAAAGTACAGAGATTTGACCATTTGTCCATATGTGGAAGAAAATCAACAGAGAATCTCTTTGTTAGAAATTCTGCAAAACTCCAAAGTCCACTGAATGTCCAAATCAAATATTTCTGATGTGATTTGAAAGATACAAATGAAAATGACGGTTTTTGGCTTTGTCTCCTTCCTTCCTTCCAACAGTCACACAGCCATAGTGGTTACCATAGAAAAGAAATGAAGGAAGAAATAATACAATAAGTAGTACTGGAAATCTCTCTCCCACACACCCTCAGAAAACCTGATTTTAGAGCTGCTTGCTTTGATGACTACATGCTCTAATAAGATTCTCCAAGCTAGGAAATACTAACCAAAGAATTGGTTAGAAGAAATTACTAAACAAAAACCCGAGATGAAACCAGAATTATTTCTATTGGGCATACTAAATCAAAATATCTGCAAAAAAACCTGCAATACATTATGATACATATAATAACAGCAGCCAGAATTGCCTTCACACAAAATAGGAAACAAGATGATACTACTTCTGACGTATTGATAATAAGAAAGGTTCTTGAGTGTGAAGAGATAGACAGGTTAACTATGGAGTTAAAAGGCAGAGAAGAAACGGAATACTATAAGATCTGGAATGTATGGTACCGTGGTTAGATAGAGAAGAACAAACAAATGTAAAGTTGTTACATGAAGTAGGAGTTATAGTAAAATGGGGAAATATTGTATATATATTTGTAAATACTGCTATAGGTTAAAAATAGGGAAAAAAACTATGTAATGATTATGTCAATATGAGTGAATACCGTAACCTGAACTCTGTAATGAGTGTAAATGTGTTTTAGTTTGAAATATGACTAATAAAAATTTACTTTGAAAAAAAAAAGATTCTCCATGAACAAGAACCTCATCACAGCACATTTGAAAGAAGAGACCCTATGTATCAGAATGTTTATGTGCACATGTTTATCTGAGTTGCCTCTAAAAGGATTCCAATAATAAATAAAGAATGCTCTTCCTTATATATTAAAATTGGAGACTTTAGCCCTATATCTGCAAGTATACAAATTAACAGGAACATCCTACTTTTTTGACCTCTGATGCTATAAATAGACCTGTATTAGCAGCATTTTTTCTTTAATTTCACCCAATATTAATAGCTTGGTAGAAAGAATTTGAAGTTACACAGAAATGATAGTACAGTCTCAAATTCTTTTTCATATGTTTGATTTGCCAAAAGGGCAGGGAAAATGAAGCATTCTTTACTTACAAGCCTTGTATATTTATATTTACATTATGGATTTCTAACTGAGAATTTCTATGGAATGGGCCCTGTGCTACGTAGATCAAATCTTAGGATCTTGTAAGGAACTAGAGTTGATTCACTTGATTTGTTAAGCATTTGACTGATTATTTATTTGCATTATTGTTTTAAGGCTTGTGGACTTCAACTCCCAGAATTCCCCCTCCAGTCATATTAGCTCAGGAATTCTGGAAGTTGAAGTCCACATGTCTTAAACTTGCCACGTTTGAAGACCTTTGGTTTAGACAGATAACTTCATTAATACTAAGGAAATGGTTGTAAAATGTTTCTGAGATGGGGAAACAATCTATGGGGTGAAAGATGGAAGAACTAAATCCTTTTCTCTGGATTTTGCATACTTTGGCTTGCCTTGGTGCAGTGCTTGGTATATCCTGTCAGTAGTAATTATCTTCTAGGGAGATATCTGTCATCTTCCTCTTCCCATTTGTATGGGAGAATTGGGATCCCACAGAACAAGTACTTATTAACAAGTAACAACAACAAAAGGAAATAGACTCTGAAGCCGATTGTTGAACCTGTAGCTTTTGGAAAATATGATTAGACAAAACAAAATGCCTTCCTTTGATTAATTAGTTCAATAACCCAAAGTTTTATTAATTTTATTAAAAAAGAGAAAAATATATCCTTTTAAACTTTATGTAGTCATAAGTAAGAAAACAAGACGAACAGCTGCAATTGTATTGGCGATGGACACACCATTGGAAGATCTAAAGGACCAGGTTGGGACAGATTGTCTTGGAGAAAATTTATCTTTGTAAGAGTTGACACTTGATGGCACATAGTCAGTCATCAGTCAGTCACATGCAAATGGCAATAACATAGGAAAGAAAGCACTGAAAATATCAAAAACAGTAACTTACAGGAATCTCTCATTTAAAACAAAAACAGGGATAACATACACTTGGTCAAATTCAAGGAGGGCAGGATCTGCTGCTGAAAGAGCTCAAGAAATAATGGATATGTATATAAACTTGCACAAATACAATTCAGATACAATAACTATCAAATATTTTAACCAGTACTCCTATTAAAGTAAATCAGATATCGAAATGCAGAATCTTGGGTACAAACATTGCTTGTAAATCAGTAAATCAGAAATGACCGATTCCTGTCAGATTTTCCTGGATAATCCCTAAATCAGGTTAACTGCAAACTTAATTCAGAGTCTCTTAAGAGAACTTTTCACCATGATACTTTTTTCAATGTAATCTTTGTTTCCTAGGTAATTGTTCCCTGACAGAGATTTCCTTATTCGTTTACTCTGGATCCCTTCCTAAAGATCCCAGCTGTTCTTCTCTGTCTCTCCCGGAGCTCTTCTCCCTATCTCCACGCCCCCAGGCCTAGATTTTGAAAGGACTTTGTTGTCTTATCAGAAAAGGAAGGGCAAGGGATGTGTATGTAGACCAGAGCAGATACCCATTGTCCCTCTGAATGATGTTAATTGAAACCCAGATAAGCGGTATGTGGTTTTCCTGCCTAGGGTGCAATTATCTGCCCTGTGATTGTTTGGTGGCAATTTCATCTACTGAATTTATGGTAGATTACAAATGAGAAAAGATTGTTTGCGGCTTTTTCTTTTTCTTTTTTTTTACTAGATGACATTGCTAGATATAGGACCGACATTTTGGTTACAGATGTTACTTTTCTTTTCTTTGTTTTGTTTTTCGGGGTCAGATGACAGGCAATTGTTTTGGAAAATAAACCATTCAAAGCTCAAATGACATTCTATCAGCTATTATCTGTCTGTCTGTCTGTCTGCCTGTCTATCTAAAATCATGTCTTTATTATTCTTAGAAACAACTCAAGGTGGTGAACTTAATCTAATATTCTCTCCTTCTCCTATTTTCCCCACAACAACAGCTCTGTGAAGTGAATTGGGTTAAGAGGGAGGGACTGGCTCGAGATCACCCAGCTGGCTTTCATGGCTATGGGACTAGAACTCAACATCTCCTGGTTTCTAGCCGGTGCCTTAATCATGTCAGTTTGTGGACTCTATCCCTGCCTGATATGTTTCAACATGGTGGCAGCAATGACTGTTCAAGGACTAATGATCTTGTCTCATCTGAGAAAGCTAAAGATAAAACATTGCAACTTGATGAGATGGTAGTATTTCCATCCCCCTATATCATGCACAAGCAATGAAAGCAAATACCTGCTCTGGTTTCAGTCCAGGAGGGACCCACGCGTATTCTTCCAAGGCACAGCCAGAATCATCATCAGAAGTGGAATTCCTCTGGAAGTCAAACATCAGCTTGGTCACTGTCTTCTCCATTTCTAAAGGCATCACTGTTTCAAAGTGTTCTGACTGTGGACACTTACAGTGGCGGCAAATTTTTCTGGGGATATGAAGTAAAAAGCCAACAGTTATCCTCTATTTAAGGATGTATGAAATAGAGATTAGAATGTTTGGGAGTATGAATATCAATGAAGGTCATCTGGCATCCAAAAGCCATGTCTCCATAGTTTTACAATTATATAAACAAAATTATGAATTCACACCTACTGAAAATTATGAATTCACACCTACCTAAGCACTTTCCTGAAAGAAATTGATGGGTTTGGCTAATAGTTGAACATAAGATTATCAAAATACAATTATATGTTGTGAGCACATATAGTGGCTTTCTTTTCAATGGAAGTAATTTCACATATTAACTTTACTCTGGAAGCTCATCTTTTGAATTACATATCCCTGGTTTGGCAAGTACAAGGGAACAATGTATAATGCATATTTTGTGATCACAGAAACATTGATACATGCATTTTTCCTCAATTATACAGCTGTCTAAAGAAATCTCTTCCCATTCTATATCTGAACATACAATTTACCATCAGGGTTCCCATCTGAAGGACTGTTTAGAAATCTGGTTATTTTTTCTTTGAGCTGGCTTAAATGTAATAGTTAATTATATCCATGCCACGTTATTATGCAACATGAATCTCTCTCTCTCTTTCTCTCCCCCCCCTCTCTCACACACACACAAACACACACAATACGTTTTGTTTCATACATAACAGATGTATGTTTTTGCAGAATTTGTTCTTCCTTTCTTCCCCTTCCTTCATGAGTCAGTGTGAAGGCTCTGAATGGCTCACAATTCATATTCCAGTAAGTAAGATTAAATAATACAAAAACCCAACCCAACTCATTGCTGTCAATCAATAGCACCAATATTCTTGGCATAGAATCATGATTTCATTCTTGTCCCCAAAAGCCCTCCATAAGAGCCAGGTCTTGACTACTCTGTGGATGTACAGTAGGCAGAGGGCATTTAATATATTTTTGTGTGCCAGTTTCAAAAGAAAATGGAAATGAAAACAGCAACTGAGGAACACTGGTGCAAACTAATTTGTACTAACATAACTTGAGATATTATATCTGCTGTGGTCACTGTGATATCTATATCCATGGGAAATGGTTATGGGATGGAGGTTGCCTTGGATAAAGCAGCTGTCAGCAATAACCCTGCATGGGAGAAGTGAAATGCAATGTCTACATGTAAACAACAACCTGTCCTTGACAAAATGCCAGAGCCCCAAAGCAGTTTTCTAAACCCAAGCATAATTCTTTCATTTGGAGAGGAGGGGAAAAAAAAATACAGCGAGCTCCAGACCACCCATACAGAACTGCCGGTAAGGATTTAAGGATCAAATGCATTTGATAGACGATCTGGGATACACCTCTTCATTTTCCCTCCTTTGACAGCACCCATAAATATGCAAAGTGTGCCAGATCATCAGCACGTCCAGTTCAGCAAGCAGAAAGGCTGTCATATACAGTATGCAAAATGTCAACGTAAAGAGAAACTTCAGAGCGGCAAATTCCTTAACAATGACAGAACATCATAGACAGGGTTGTGCTAAATAAAGGCAGTGATGAAAGTTGCCCACTAGCAACTGCTACCTCTCTATAAGATTATCACAAGCCTGCTTTTCAGAGAACAAGGCTAAAGCTCAGTAGATATCTCCTACATATGATGTTCCTAAATTTGATCCCAAGTGAAGGTAAACAAGACTGCCTTGTCTAACAAGGAGCTCTCTTCATAATTCATTTCCTTTGGGCTGGCTTTTCTTATTCCCTTCTCAGAAGGCCATTTCATGGACAGTAACAGCTCCTGCAGAAATGAAGTATCTGATCAGACTCCCAACAAGTAGAGGAGAGCCTAGTCTTGAAACTGTGATGGTTGACCTAGTCAATGAAACTGCAGTGACCTAGAACAGAAAAAAACCTCAAGGGTGCCAGTCAAAACGAATCTCCTAATCTGTCCTAATCTATTCTAAATCCTGCTAGCCATGTTCTACAGTATTTGTCTCCTTCAAGATAGCCTTGTCTAACCAGGTGCCCTCTAACCTTGGAACCTTGATGTACAGCTATGCTATTTGGAGCTGCTTTTCAGCAAATCTGCAGGCGCCAGACTGGTTTGAAAAGAACTAAGATCTTTTAGTTAGGAATTCTTGGTTAAGCTATTGGTTGACTTTAATGGAAGGAAGGATGAGACTTTGCATATCTTAGTAGATATCAAATATCGAACAAACAAATACAGAGTTGGGCTTGTCAACAATGAATGTGAAAATGGCCATGTGATCCTAAATGGATCAGGGGCTAAATATGAGCTCTCAGTGTAATGAAGCAAAGAACAGAAGAAACATGGCACCTAGATTATGGGAAGTACTTAAAATGGGCTTGGAATGTATTGGTTCTGGACAGGGCACTTTAAAAGGGAAAGTTTGTACTGGGTTCAAAAGGAAAGTACCAGGTTGGAAAAGGGTTTACAAACCATGTTGTCTGAAGAAAGATTAAAGGAGCTGGGTATATTTACTTCTGGAAAGGGAAGACTAAGACTAGTGATCCACTAAATGTATGGAGATTCTCAATTATCCAGGTCATGGTTATTCCAAAGGTGCTTCTTCCAAAAGGCAACTGGACTTTCTTGGGTTTTTTCCCCCTATGAAAACATTTTATTTCTCATCCCAAAAGCTTCTTCAGCTCAGAACTAAAGAAGCTTCTTGGATGAGGAGCTAAACATTGTCAAAGGAGGGGGAAAAAAATCTAATATCCGAAAGGCTTTTCTGTGCAAAAAGAGGTAGGGATCTGCCCTTCTAAAGCCAAGGTCACGGCATAGCTGAATGGGTTGAAATTAAAAGAAAGATCCTTTCGATTCATATGCAATTCATATTCCTTGATTAAACAATTTACCCATCCAATAAATATACAATGAAAATCAATAATTAGAATCCAATTTCTGTGTCTTAAGAGCTAAAGTTGTATCAGCTACCATTTTCAGGGCCAGCTGTAGTATTTTGCAGTTTGAGCCAAAGCAGATTACAATTCCCTCTCTCCTCTGTTTCAATGTGAACTGTATCAAAGGCAAAAACAAGAATTTTACTTTTTTCCCAGCTCAGGCAAAAAAATCCCAGAACTATCTCCAACCTTGAAAGCACAACTCTATAATCAGCACAGTTTTTCATGACATTCAACACTGGGAAAACTGAGGCAGCTGTTTTACCCTGCCCAAGATTAGGCTGGTGCTAACATTCTTGAAATTAATTAAATCGCTGCAGTCTAAAAATATACTCCATGTACTTTTTTTTTTAATGGAACATTTGGGGTATCTGAACTCGATGAATATGTTTGGGCAAGTCACAAAGAGCTGATCATAAAATAATTTGCAGATGTTCCTAAATCCCTTTAAAATAATAATACATTAATCTAGGTTATATTGGAGGGATTGTATTCACATTAGTTAGAATTTATCTCTGGTGGCAAAGTTGGTTTAGTTATTAAGCTGGGTCAACACTTGTTTTTTTGAACGAATTAGGAAAAAGGTATAATTAATCATGCCATTTATCTTGTTTTATTTTGATCATTTGTATGCCAAGGAAAGCTTAAAAAAAAAGAGGGGAAAAGCACTTCAAAGGTACACTAAAATACCAAATATAAAAGCCAAAGAATACAGGCAGTCTTACCTGTAACGGAGCCTACCCACCATGGTCATAACTTGTGATGGTCATAAAGCAGATCTTTATAACTTTAGGACATTACCATCGGCCGTAAACATTTTATTTATTTATTTTATTTATTTATTTTTATTTGTCAAAGGCTTACAATAAAACAGAAACAAGAATAAACATAGGTTTAAATATAAGAAATAGGAACTAATAATTGGGGACAATAGGACAGTGACGGTATGGTAGGCACGATTGTGCGCTTATGCACACCCCTTACAGACCTCTTAGGAATGGGGTGAGGTCATCAGAGGTTAGTTTGAGGGTAAAGGAGTGGGGGTTTGAGCAGGTGACAACAGAATCAGGTAGTGAGTTCCAGACATTCCAACATGGCCTGGTTGCCAAGTGCCCAAAATACAATCACNACAGAATCAGGTAGTGAGTTCCAGACATTCCAACAGGGCCTGGTTGCCAAGTGCCCAAAATACAATCACATGACTGAGGGCACAACTGTCTGTCGGAACTTTGAATCTGGGTTGTAAGTACTAAGTAGGTCGATCAGAACTTCAAATGATCACTAAGGGACTGGTTGTAAGTCAAGGACTGCCTGTAGAGATGTCTGTGCTCAGAAACCTCCTTTGCATCACTGCCTCCTGTGCTAGATAGGACAAATCTCAGCAGCTTTCTTTAAACTAGAAGAGATAGTGCCAACCAAATCTCTGCAGAAAGGGAATGTGGGTGTGACCATGAAAAGGTTGCATCTAAGGTGCCATCAGAAAGCAATCACTTAAGGATGCTTCCTGGAGGAAGTTGACCGTATTCAAGGTGATCAGAATGGAAGACGGGGAGTAGGTGGTCTTTTAGATAACCAGGTGTGGAGCCATAAAGGCCTTAAATGTAACAACTAGTACCTTGCATCACATTCAGGATCTAATCGTCAACCAGTGTAGTTCCCAAAGCAATTGAATCACTCAGGTATACTGGGATTTACCCATCACTTCCCAGGCTGCCACATTCTGTACCAATTGTATCTTCTGAATGTTCTTCAGGTACAGCTCCATGTAGGGTCATTAAAGTAATTAATCAAAATGGAAGATAGCCAAGGCATGAATTACTGTGAAAAAGGCCTCCCAATCCAGGAATGAAGCAAAAATCAGGTCTAAGGGGTGATCTCTCATATTCATTGACAATATTTTCCAAGTTCTGCAAACTGTTGCAATATAAGCAATTATATTCTTGTCAGTTTCTATTCTTGTTAGTTTTTAGTTGGTTACAATTATAAATATTGGAAAACAAAATTACATGTTTCTTTGGAGCAACGGTATCTAAAAGTGTGAAAAAAATTAGCAACACAGCAAAGAGTTTGGACAAACCCTTCAATTAAGCACTGTTTTTATTCAGTTTCTATTTTTAACCACCTTAATAGCCTATGTATACATTCAAATGTATTTTTGCTAGAAACTATTAAATATGAATGATTATAATTTCTCCTTAAGAATATTTAGCAATTTATGTATGAAACTCTCAGTATTTCCAAAGATGTTATCTATTTTCTTCCCCTCTTTCCTTCCTTTGTGATTATTTACCTGTTGATACGTATCCATTTTGTTTCCCACAAATTAAACTGAAAAGATAAATTGGTGTCTCCATTTTGGCTTGATCTAAACCCTAACCCAATCCTCTGCTTGCTTCAGCTCTGGCTTACCACTGGGAAGAGCCCTAATTTATCTCTGTAGTTGCATAGAATGATTGTAATTAATTAACATTAAGTGTAACACCCAAAACCGTTTCACAAACCATTCCCACCCCAAAGTAAAACATATTCTTCCTATTGCAATCCTTTATGAATGTACAAACATTTCTTTCTTTGTTGAAAAGGGGAGGGGGGAAGGAGGCAGCTGAGGGTTTGATATGTAAATAAATAAAATAAATAAATCAAAGTGACTGCATATAAACTTAAACTCTACAGCCTACAGAGCACAAATATGCACTATGCCTCAAGACTTTGCTAAGCCAAACGAGGAAAAGTTGCCAATTTCCCCCCATTTCCTGCTTTTCATCAGATTTAAATATATACAGATGCAAATATAAGTAGGGTGTCTGGATTCTATCTAGTCAGTGACAGAATCTCGGCTGTCCACTGTCTGTTACTTTCTAAACCAATCAGAATACAATTTCATATGAATTCTTTAATTAATGAGCTTCTGTAGGAAGGCTTCATACTTTTTTCTGGAACAAGGAGGTCAACCATAATTCCCATCTCTGCTGATGATATAATGTTGAACAAATCAATATGTCATGCACTTTAATAGCCTTTATGCATCTCTATCAATCCTCAATCCACCAACAACTCTGAAGCAGCATACTCAAATCTGCTGCCAACTAACTACTGGTAGTGAGACAGTCAGTATTCACGTATTTGAAAAAAAATACGGATGTTCTTACAGAGCTTGGAGACAAAGTGAAAAAGAAAAACAACATACTTTCCAGTGAAAAAAGCCACTGCAAAGTTGGAGAATGTACCTACCTTATTATAGCTAACAATGGTCTCTATGCCCTTTTTTATATTTCAGTTGCTATGCAAAAACTACTTCAGCACAGCTATCCAGTGAAGCCATAATGACTGAAAACCAAGCAGTAATGCAGGACTTTGCAGCTTAGAGAGGCTGCAACTTCATCACTACACACGTCATTAAAGTAAAACAGAATCCCGTATAGTCTTCTTGGAGGTAACTCTGGAGAAATGAAGATGCTGAAATTGATTCCTGTTTTGTTCTTTCATTCTGAAGAGCCACAAAGGTGAGCATGTTACTGCGACCAACGGAAAAAAGGGACTAGGAATAGGAAGTGGGAAATGAGAATTCTAGAAGAAGAAAAGGAAGGTGCTTCAGACTGGAAAAAACTGTGGGTCAGAGTATCCGACATTTTGTGAAAAGATCTCCTGAAAATATACAGGTAGTCCTTGACTTACAACCAATTGTTTAGTGAGTGCTCACAACAGCAAGTGATGTATGACCATTTTTCATACTTATAACCACTGCAGCCTCCCCTTGGTTGTGAGATTGACACTTAGCAACTGGCATGTACTTATGATGGCTGCAGTGTCCCGAGATCATATGATCCACTTTTGCAACCTTCTGACAAGTAAAGTCAATGGGGAAGCCACATTCATCTAACAATGGTGTTACTAACTTAACTACAGCAGTGTTTCACTTACCAACTGTGGCAAATGGAGCAAAAATCTACTTAACTGCCTTGCTTAGCAATGGAAATTTTGGGCCAATTATGGTCGTAAGTCAAAGACTAGCTGTATCATCCAGGATTCTCAACCATTCTATTACAATTATATCCAGATTCTAGTAGAATTATTGCAATTCTTTTCTAGATCATTGGGAAAGATGGTCAAGAGCCTACTCTCTATGGAGTAATCTGTCTCCCATAGTTAAAATGCTCCTCACCTTTTGAGCATTCAAGAATAGGGCAAAACAGTCCTTTTTCATGTAATCTTTGGAATATAGTCGAAAGTTTTTAGTAGTTGACAGCAATGAAGATATAGTTCTGGTTGGGAAATTATTATACATGCCATACTTTTATGTTTTTAATACTGTAAGCCTTCTAAAGTCTGATGACTAGGCACAATACCATTGGGGTTAATAATAAATGACTACATATGATAAAAAGCTTCTTCCACTTTGCAGAAATTGTGGTTCAGTCTCCTACACAGGCAATGTCAACATGTGGATGCTTGTATCTTCTCATAGCAGTCTAATAATGTAGGAACGAGTGAAGTTATATAATGATGACTGGATCATCATTCTCATGGAAAAAGAAAGTCATGTAAGTAAGGAAAGGCCAGACGATAAAGTACTGTATTCTACAAAACACCTCAATAAAGAATTAAAAAGATTTATCTGCTTAAGATCACTACTTTTCCTGCATGTGATACTATTTTAGACACTCTCAGAAGTCTAAATTGCTTAAAATCTATTTTATTTTCTTCTGCATACATACATACTGATACACTGATATGTGATATAGTTTCTGACACAGAAACTATATTTAGCTTCCAAAATCCAAGGTTAATCATCAGGAATCTGTAAATTGCTGAACCATTCCAAGCAACAGAAGTGACCCTAATGGGGATGAAGCACCCCAAGATAATAAACATAATAATCTCTAATACCATCACAAGGGCATCTCTAACCAGACAGGGAGACATTTGTGATCCAGGGCAAACAATGCATCAACAATCTCTAGCCTAACTTTTAAACCCATCTTCAAACACCATGACCTAAAGTTAATACCTTCAGTTTAAAAAAATTAATAACCTTTAATTAAATTATTAAAATACAGTATTCACAGAAGATAGCAGCTTGGGTCCAATCAGGGTAAAGGCAGGTATATTTGTGAGCTTCGCTCCTGTATGATTTCGTGCAGGGATCTTCACACTTGGCAAGTTTAAGACTTGTGGACTCCAGTCATGTTAGCTCAGGGATTCTGGGAGTTGGAAGTCCACAAGTCTTAAACTTGCCAAGTTTGAAGACCTTTGATTTAGTGGCTAATTCATGGTTTGTTTTAATCTATGTGCACTATGTTAGCTGGTTTTATATAGCTACAATGGCTAGTATCATTTTAAAACAATACTAAATTACACTATGTTTTTGCAAGCAACATGTGAACTGAATCCTAGCACCTTTACTATTTTTAAAGAAACAGGTCATATGGGCTTTTTTCCACATGTTCAAAATATAACGATTAAACAAAGCAAGGGAAGTTTGGTTTTAAGCTTGTTTAAACGGGTGCATCTAAATGTAGCAGACAACAGAAGAGGCTTAAGTGGCTAGGTAAAAACTGGAACTAACCCAGTTGGATTCATCTATTCAGGTAAGATGTTTATCCTTGGTCAATTCACTTAAAATAGGCTACTTTTGCAAACCCTTTACTTCCCATTGGAAACAACAAGAGAACCTCTTAACCTCTTGACCAGCTTTTGAGTCAAGGAGTCTGAAATTCCCTTAATCAGATTATCTCCTCTCTTCAATCTCTTTTGCTCTGCAGGTAGATTCCTGCATGATATAAGAAAAAAAAAGAGGCATAAATATATTACTTCAACCTGGACACCCTCCAGATGCCTGAACTTAAGTTCTCAGAATTCAGGCATCCGATTATCTATTTATTATGACAGTCTACTGCAAAAACTTGAATAGGTTGAGGTTTGGTATGCGAAATATGCGTGGTCTTCCACATATGACCAAAATTGAGTCCAAAATTTATGTCACTGAGTGAGACAGTTAAGTGAGTTTGCCCCCCTTTGTGTCACAGTTGTTAAGTGAATCACTGCAGTTGTTCAGTTAGTACCACAGTTGGTAAGTGAATCTGGCTTCCCCATTGACTTTGCTTGTTGTAAAAGGGATCATATGACCCCAGCAACTGTCACAAATATGAACCGATTGCCTAACATCCAGATTTTGATCGTGTGACCATGACTGTAATGGTCGTAAGAGTGAAAAACGGTCACAAGTCACTTTTTCCAGTTTCGTTGTAACTTCGTATGGTCACTAAATGAACTGTTGTACTACTAATCTAGGGGGCAGCATATAGCAAAAACATGAAGCAAAAAAAAAGAAGCATAATTGTAAAAACAAAATTAAAACATTCAAGATGCATACCTTCAGTTAATACTATTAGGAGCCAGCAGCCACTGGAAAAATATAATCTTGGCTGGTTTGTGAAAAGATGGAGGCTGCCAGAGACCTCCAAGGACAGAGAGTTTTATGAAGTGTCACAGAAAATGCTTGTTGTCTAATCCAGGGGTCTCTAACCTTGGCAACTTTAA
>AZIM01000591.1:419905-436791 GCA_000516915.1 Ophiophagus hannah
AGAAAACAACATTGAAACCTTTAAATATTTAAAATTTTAAATCATCCATCATCAAACACATTTTCTTTCCTTCATGAAATCTCAAAGATGCTTTTTCAAAAGGCAACTGGATTGCTTTTTCTTTGAGGAAGACATTTCGCTTTTCATCCAAAAAGCTTCATCGGTTCTAGCAGGATGGTGGGATGAGGATGGTAAGTTTTCTTCAAATATGTTGCCTTTTGAAAAAGCACCTTTGAGATAACTATGACCTGGATGACTGAGAATCTCTACAGACATTCCTGCATGAAGGTTATCAGCCTTGTGGGCCCTCATGATCGCTGAAAGTAAGGTAAGAGGTTCAGTAATTTTTATTTATATATGTGTTTCACATTTCTTTTGATTATCAGGAAAAACAATCAAGGATCTGATTTTAAAAATGTGGGGGGTAAATGACCACAACACGTTTTTAAATTTGCCATTTTCCCCTGATATCTGCTTAGTTGACTCAGCCTTCCATTCTTCTGAATTCGGTAAAATGAGGACCCATATTGTTGAGGGAAATACGCTGACTCTGTAAACTGCTTAGAGAGGGCTGTAAAAGCACTATGGATCAGTATATAAGTGCTATTGTTATTGCTAGTTTTAGCAATATGCACTATTTTAGTTTTTTCAACCCGTTACTTCTCGTTCACTTAGGGACAGACAATTGTTGCTACATTCCATGTCAGAAGAGTTACCTGTAAAATGATTCTTTGGGTGCTGATCAGTGGTATGAAACAGAGAATTTGGACATTTATCAGTATAAGCTTTTGCAGGGAATTCTTTAGATTAGGAAGTTAATATAAAATGATCCTTAGTCTTGCTGATATAATCAGGATGTCTAAATTTATTTTCATGTATCTATTCCATGTTAGCACAATATAGAGGTAAAGTCCCATTTCTTTTTCCAAGGTCAATTCCAAAACCACCCTTTGAAAGTCAGTTATAGTAGAGCCTTAAGAATATGCAATTTCCAGGCCCAATGATATTTTATCTTTTGGTGATTTCAGTTTAGCAGACAGATGTTTAATTACTATTGGAATGGGTAATTCTTTCATATTACAAACAGCCTATGCTAGCTAAAGACATGAATATTAGGTGATCTGTTGATTACATTGCAAAAATTCTTACAAAAGAATTATATTTCAGTCCTAAGAAATTTGGCATCCTTTTTGTAAACAAATAATTCTTTTCTAGTTTAAGAGTGCCTACAGTACAGGTTAACCTTGACTTACGGCTGTAATGGATCTTGCCCATCATGGTTGTAAGTTGTGATGGTCATAAACAGTTGTAAAGCAGATACTGTGGTTGTTAATACTGCAATCATTAAATGAACCAGTGGTTCATACGGGCAGTTTTGTTGAAAACCAGAAGTGCTGGTTTTCGGCAAACTCACTGTCATATACGGGATGCTGCAAACAGCCATAAATGCGGCCATATGGCCAAGTGCCTGAAGTTCCAGCCAAATAACTACAGAGAGAGGGGGGGAAACCATCAGAACTTAAATCTGGGTTGTGGTAGGTCAGTTGTAACTTTGAACGATTGCTAAATCTAGGACTACCTTTATATGTAAGTGCATTTAATCCTATAATCAGCCAAGGCTGACTGGGACCTCCTTTTACTAAAATATCCATATCATAATTTAGAACATTTTCCAGTTCAATACTAGTCCTCTAGAACCAACTTTCATCAGAATCATATCTGGAGTTTAATGTATCCAAATATAAAAAGGCATTAAAATGATGAACTCTGTGTAGGTGATTTATATGTTAACTTTTTATGCACAAATTTAGAGTTGTTTGGATGAGATCTAATCTATCATAAAAGACTGGAAGAGCAATAAATCCCTTGGTGGCACTTCTACTGGCTGAGCTATTCCCAAAATACTCTTAACTGGTGGGCTCCTCTTTTGGCAGGTTTATTCACAAGTATAAATAATATTTGCCATAAGCCAGTTGGATAGAAGAAGACAATAATAGTTCCTACATAAAAAAGGGAACACAAAGGACCCTCACAATTACAGGCCTGTTATTCTAATAGATATTGTGGCTAAAATATATGTCAGGTTCCTTTTAAATAGAATTGAGAGCTGGGTAGATGAAAAGTGCATTCTCACAAAAGAACAAGCTGGGTTTAGACAGAGTCAGTCCACTATCAACAATTGCTTTGTTTTGAACCATCTAATTAAAATATTTCAATAAGGAGAAACAACCATTTGCTGCCTTTATAAAATTTAGTGCAGCATTTGACATAATAAGCAGAGAAATATTATGGAGAAAATTAACTGTCCTCAATATGGAACCCAGACTGCTGGCACAGATCAAAGCCCTTCACACAAACACTTACTTGAACGTGTAGTTTGAGCCTGACAACAGAACAGATACTCACAAAAATTGAATACTTGCACCAGTGATATTCAATCTATACATTAATGACTTACCAGGACTGATGAAGGATCCAGAAGTATCTATGCCTAAAGCACTCAAATTCCTATCTGCTGATAATATGATTTTTTGCAAGCTGGATTGTATAGATTGTTAAGAAACTTGGTCCAACTATCCTAATAATTTTCTGATTATAAATAAATTAAAGTAAAATATCATAGCTTTTGGAAAATGACATCACAGCCATAGATAGCTATTAGATGGTGAGCCAATAGAGCAAGTTATCCAGAGATAATCTTCTCTACGACTGAATCTTGGCTCCCTCATCACAAAAGGAGTTCACTCAGAGTGAAGGCACATGGAAATTTACTGCTCACATTAATAAAACACAGCTACCTGGTGGGTTCCTTAGCTCCAAGTCATTAAAGGTTACCTCTAAGCTTTTATATGGAGCTGAAGATTAGGGCTTACAACATATACTAGAATTAGAACAAACACATCACAGTACCCGAGAAATATTTTAGGATCTAGATAAAACCTGCTGCAGTTAGACCTGTATTGGGAATTTATACAATTTGTTTTTTGTCTAAAATAAGATCATACAATTATTGATGTAAAATCAATGCTATAGAAAATAAGAGACTCACGAAAGTGTGTGAGAACAGACAAAATCTTGAATGCACCACCTTGTACCACTCGCAAATGATATCAGGAGCTGTGATTGCCCTGTTTATTGTCCAACTGTCCTTGGAAAACAAGTTAAAAAAATCTGCTGCACAAAGAAGTTGGGATATTGAAGCTCAAAGAGATACAGCCATCATTAGCAAGGCTGGCACGTTGACATGGATGAACCACTATAAATGTATCTTCCAAACTGCCAACTATTTAACACAGAAATGCCCAAACACCTTAGGGGGGTATTTACTCAAGCACAATTAAATATGGAAGATTTAACTGAGTCCCTTACAATGGACATATTTATTTGTGGAACCCTAGAGATAGAAGACATAATGAATATATTATTTGAATGTCAATTGTATAAGAGAGAGATCAGTATCTTGTGCTGTACTTTAGATGAGTAGCCCATTGGGAGCCCTATATTAAAGCAAGTTTCCATGTGTGGTTAGAATTTAAAAATCACATATAATACAGCCCTTTATTTGAACAAAACAGTACAGCTGAGAACTGCATATGTGCATCTGATTGGGGTAAACTGTAGGGGTGACACACAGATATGATCTGCATTTTATTTTACTTATTTCTTTTATTCCATTTTTTAACACATAGTCTTATTACTGTTCTGTGTTTTATACTTTAAATTCTGAAATGTATGGTGGCTAATCAATAAAGTATTACTATTTCTATTGTTGTTTAGACATAGGTTCTAATGATAATTTTGAATGATTTGAAGGCCATTCAGGTTACCAGGCCTTGATATTATAATTCTAAACTTAAGCTGACTTGTAGTATGTTATTGTATTAATTTCTTGGAGTATTTTATTATTTTGTTGTAAGACTAATAATACAAGTGTGAAAAATAAACTATTACTAGTAGTGCATTAATTATGCATTCAAAGATGAGGAAGTCTTCATCAATGTTTTTTTATGAGAAATGTTATCCCCTCCTTATTACTGGAACATAGATGCCCTTAAAATAAAATAGATGCATTAAGCTTTTCAGAGATTTAACATGTTTCTTGGATTTATATTGCAAAAAAATATACATAGAAAAATATACACAAAAACAACGTCACAATTATTTCAGCCATATATTATCAGATGGCTCTAAGGACTGAAAAATAGGACCTTGGCCACAATATCTATGAGTTACCTCATATCTCTTTATAATGAATCGGTTATTCAGTTAATGCATATGGAATCAGAATTTAATGAATCCTTAAGCAGAAAAGCTACAATAAAGACATTAATCTTTATTAATAACCTATTCTGGCTCCCAGATTTATCTTTATAGGCCAAAGCAATATGATTATCTAAATTTGCTGCATCTTTAAGTAGGGCTTGGCATGACCTCACCTTCTTTGTTATTTCTTCACTTTATCTCTACCAAGAGCTTTTAATGACTGGATCTTCACACAATAACTCCACAATTCTGGATATATAGAATAGACCTCTACAAATTAAATAACCCTGCAAAATTTCACTAATTCCTTGTTTTAATGTTCAAAGGAAACTGCTTGGTAAGTACTCCCACATCTTATGAACATTAAGGAATTTGCAATACCCTGGACCCCAAATCAAAGACCTGAAGGAATTATGGACCTGAAGAAAAGAAATTATGGAGAAAATCTATGTGGTTCCTAGGAGTCAACTTTGAGTTAATAGAGATAAGCAATCAATCAATTTGATCCCATTTCCCTTGGTCAATTAAAAGAATCCAATTCACAGAGAATTCTAGATTCCGTCTATTGAATAGAACCAATGGAATAATTAGGAATTATTCTGGTCAAGATTATAGAAGTGTATAAAAATATTTGCCTTTATTCCTTAATTTCAGTACAAATTTAAATAATGCACATGAGAATGCATGCATTTTCCGATATATTTGAGGATTCAGGCCATAGGGATAAATCAAAACACATCAAACACATCTGCATTTTGTGAATCAGCACTGAGGGCTGAAGATTTTTTTTCAACAGGCCTAAAAGACTTTTACAGAACATCTATCTTTGCCGGAAAAAGGGATCAATTTCAAAAAAGAGAATGNCTTGGCAATTATGGCTTCCTTACTTGAAAACCTGTTCCTAATGCATTTCACAGGGAGAGAGAAACTGGATTATTATACAGCAAAATACTAGTAAAAATTATATTGCAGTCTTGGGAGTTCTATGAATGTAGGAAAGAGCAAATTGCCTAGCTCCCATGAGCATTTTGAGAGAATGAATTAAAAATAAAGAGAGAACAAAAGCAACCTGGTACAAAGTGGAGTCAAAACAGCTATACAAAGCTGCTACGTAATAATGGAAAAAATAGCTAGGAAGAAAAGAAAATGACGTTCCAGTTTGTTGGCAATACTACTCCAGCTTTTTTGCTAGACCTATCATCTAAATTGTCTGTTCGAGGCTTGCAGAACCAGTGTTTACTTTATGCCTGCTCCGACAACACCTTTACTAAATTCATCTCTCTAGTTAAAAGATGACAAATATTTTCATGCTAGGTCATCAAAGGAAAACTGCTGTGGTCCAATATCAGAATGGGAACATCATAGAAGGAGTGGACAGCTTAAGATTTCCTCTCTAAGGACACTTTTGTTTTGACAAATTGATATACTCTGCAGTATGGAATTGCTGATCTCTTAAAAAACAAAAACCTTTAGTAATGCCAGCCAGCCTACTTGTGAACTAAACCACTGCTTAAAAAAAGGAAAAGAAATGGTAGATGCATGCGATGTACTTACATACCATGGCGTTTGACTCTAAAAACCATGGACATAGAACAAACTGCTGCATTAATCCCTGACATTTCCTGTTAAAAATCTCAGGTTGTAAATGAAGTACACAATTGTTAGCATGACACAGTGAGAGTGTTAACACCACAAGAGTTCAAAAGGTCTTTCTTCATTTTTTGCCAGTAGCTCCAGATAGATCCGATATTCCTTTAAGAGCCTAGTGTGAATCTAACAATTCACAGCAGTGCAAAATATTAATTTTCTGTAGCATACATAGGAATGAAATGCTACTAAAGAGTTGAGCTGTCAGTTCCATGTGGCTACACTACTTCCATATATACAGAAAGGATGCATTAATAGAACAGATTCACTGCATGTACAACTGGGAGCACTGACATACTATAGAGACAGCAAGAGATAGAAATATATAGACACACATGTATATGGCAAGCCTACATGTACAAGAAAATGTGCTACTTACTAAAATCACATACAAATTTAATCCAACCTTCCTTTGGCAGGTAACATACAATTATCCTGAACAGATAAAGTGAAACTACAAATTTACCTTGTTTTTGATGTTCAGAAATGGCAACCACACACATATATTATGAGTTAACACACACACACACACACACACACACACACACACACACACACAAAAGGCATTTTGATGTAGAAATTAAAGTGCTGATCTAGAAACCAGCAGATGCCTAGTCTCACATAGGCACGAAAGCACCAGCTGGATGGACTTTGGGCCAATCACTCTCTCTCAGCCCTATTCTCTTCATAGGGTTGATGTTGTGAGGAAAATAGGAGNTGCCTAGTCTCACATAGGCACGAAAGCACCGGCTGGATGGACTTTGGGCCAATCACTCTCTCTCAGCCCTATTCTCTTCACAGGGTTGATGTTGTGAGGAAAATAGGAGGCAGAAGGAGTATTAAGCGTGTTTATACCATGTGTTTATGGCATATAAATTTTATAAAATAAAATGTCCGCTGCCTTGTGTTACGTATGAAAAATATGGGATCAAAATCTTTTTTTAAAAAGGAAAAAAAAACATTCTATATTAAAGAATTACACGTTACAACCAAGCGCAGAGAACACCCTCATTTCGAGCTACAAATATTCTCTTTTATCAGAATTACATATGCTGTAGAAACAAACAAAGAAACAAACAAAAGTATACAAGCTATGCAGAAAAACAAACCTGTTTGGAACCTCATGCTTACATAAAACAGATGCAACACTTTGCAGGAACAGCCACTGTATCCTGAATACCTATGCAAACAACTAATAAAGTACATACTTGGCTGGCAAAAGGTCTCAGATTCAATCTCTGGTATTTCCTAGTAGGAGAATCATGCATAGGAACCTGCAGTGCTGCTGCCAAGTCAATGAAGACAGTGCTTTGGCATTACTGAGCTCCATAAACCATGCTCTGGCAGGGCATAAAATGACTATGTTCATAGTGAAAAAGCAAATACAGTAAGTAAAACCAAGTGTATTCTAGTTTTTAATGGTTCTAGCTGCTAGGACAGTAACTGCAAGCATATTGGCTAGAAGGACTGAGTTAGGTTAAACTCAAGGATGTAAATATGAAGCTCACAAGTCTTTGGAAGAAGTTGCACACAATGAAACCAAGACAAAATCCAGGTATGCATAATTCTTCAAAGGATTCAGTTGCATTAAAATAAGATATTAAATTTGCTATGGGTCGATTATCGCTGATGTGGGATCAGATTTTATAATAATTTCCTTATTACTTAAGCATGAGAATGATACAGAATTGAAGAATATCACAGCCACTTCTCATGTTACAGACAGATTATTATTGTATTCGATTTGCTTGTTCCATATATTTCCTCATTTGCTGATGAATTTTATTGGACTTCAGCAAGACAAGCCCATTGAGTATGCTCTAATTCCCTAGGTCCCATAATTTAGTTGATCCTTGGGCAGAAAATATGCTTTAGGACTGCAGCTTTAAAATCTGATCCTAAGATACACTAGTAATAAGGAACACCTTATGTTTCACTCCAGGCAGCAAAATGATAAGATACAGTCCTAGTAAATCCCTTTGCGTTGGAAATAATTTACTGCATGATAAATATGTTCCAAACTAGCTGAATTTCATCTTTTTAAAGAGACTCAATATACCCATCAGCTTCAGCTAGTACCTCTTAGAGTTCTATGAATGATGTGCAATATATGCCTTTAGTTGCTGTTTAGCTCAAGACAACTTTCTGAAGTAACATTCAGCTGCACAAACTGCCTATTAAATTAGTGATATACTATTCTATCAGTAACCCTAGATATGTCACAAAGATTAAGAAGTTTTCCATAAACTTCCAACAAAGGTGTACTTTAGGTACTTCAAATTATTTATAAAGCAATCGATCTCTGTCTCTTTGCACTATCATACAAGATATTACCAAATACCTGCAATTATATTCAGTATCCGAAATGAACAAAGTTCAGATGTTTTGATTTGGCTTCATGATCCACTTAAAGAGGCACAGATCAGGAGGGGGCTTAGTGAGAAATTGCTTTTCCTTGCCATTTAGAATGTGGGGGGAAAAGCATATAGAAAATCAAATGACCACCAAGTCACAGAAAAAAAATGAAATAGGTATCTTTGCAGTCTTCTTGCTCAACCTGATGTGCAATAGAGAAGATGTAATGTATGGTACCAATTACAGAGATGGCAATCTAGCCTCCGGTTAAATATTTCCAAAAGACAGCTCAACATGTCTTGACACTATATCACCATTGAACAACCTAATTTTTAAAGAATATTTGCCTAGTGTTTCTTTTCCAAAATGTATATTTCTGAAATTTCTACTCATTGGATTTAGTTTTATTTATGTATTTATTTATTAAACGTATATGCGGCTCATCTCACTGACAGGCAATGGGGATGGAACTATGGAATGAGAAATCTCAAGACATTAAAATACAGTTATTCTGTTTCCCAAAGAGTATAGTTCAACTTATTGCAACTCAGTTTATCACAAAAAGCCTATCTTGGTTCCTGTATCACAAAAACAGGTCAGGAAAATTTCATATGGGGATCAAAATGGATTCTGGAATTGAACAGCTTTCTATGCCAAGTGTTGTTAACATCAACATATTGTAGCCACAGGCAAACTGATCCTCTACAGATGTTTGGGACTCCAATGTCCATCAGTCCTTCCCAACATGGCAAATGAAAAAGACGGTGGAAATTGTAGATTGATTATCTAGAATATTCCAGGTGGCCAACTGCTTACATACTGAAAATAGAAGTCAGACTGACAGATTTTGTAAAGCCATCTGGTTAATTCATGGAAGAGAGTTTATATGGCATGTGCATACATGCGTGTGAATTGCAAAATGCCTTTGCATATACATTTTTGTTTCTAAACATTTGTTCTTGGTTTCTATTGACATTTTGATTTCTATTAACAAATTAGCTATTCTGTTGCAAACGATCTGAACCAGAGCTAGAAAATCTTCTGTTCAGAAATCTGTCTCTTACAATGCGAGTATATTGTGAATGTATGATAGAAGAGCCAAGACAAAACAAAACACATTAACAATATATTTTAATCTTTTGGTCGTTAGACCAGAATTCAAACACTGTAAAGAAAATGCAATGTTTATATAAAATTAAATAGCAACAGTTGAAAAATAAATACATATCATTAACATAAATACATAAAGAAATCCATTCTACTGAAAAGCTTCAGCCAATAGTATACTCTTGGTTCAAAAATCTCCCCTAATAATAACAATAATAATAATAGTATCATAACATCATCATCATAGGAAGCAACCCTCCATCTGTTACAGATGAAGTATAAAGATCTACAGCAGAAATGTATTAATAAATGTCAGAGCTAAAAGAAATTGTAATTCAAAACTAAAATACTCCATTGCTATATTAGTACCGTATGATATCAAAACGAGGTAGACAAGCTTATGAAACAATAAGCTTATTTTCTTGGAGAAGGTTTGTTTTGGTCAGCACCATTAGTGTTTTCATTCTGGAGAAATCTAACATGCTTAAACTTTTGTGGATTTTGTATTTTTAAAACAGTGATACATTTGGGGTAGGATATAGAGATATGGCTCAGTCCTGCAGATATTTTTGGTGTGTGCGTGTGTATACATGTGTGGAATATTCACATACGAGGACTGCTGCAATTTTAATGAAGGCCTTTCATAAGACTCTTCCCTGAAGAACCAAAAGCTGTTCATATAACAGAAACGTGCAAAGATAAAATATCTTAGCTCAGGATTAATAATTATTGAAAGATATGTTGAGCAGCAAGAACTGAACTAAAATAGTGTTATTTCAGTTCTGCTATCATTTACCTTTTCAGCATCAAACCTTATATACAGGCAAGTAAGAGAATGGAATTATGCAATTAATATACTTTCTCATCACCTTCTGTTTCAGAATCTGAATGCTCAGAATATTTAAGTAGGTTAGGTCCACTTCTTTAGATTTCGGTTTTCTAAACTATTGTGATTACATGTTTAATAAAATGACAGCAGGGCATTTTATTTTTAAAGCTATAGAACAACACACAGAAAATCACCCAACTAAGTTATATTTTCTATGTCAGATTTCTAGTTTTCGCTCCTGCATTAAAAAATACACAGGTATCATAAGACTTTGGTTTATTTCTGTTTTAATTAAAAAAAAAAGACATTGGGAAGTATAGACACCTCAAAGTGTTACCTAATTAAGAAATGTCTGAATGACATCTCTGTTTAAATATTAAGAGGGAAAAAAAATCACATTTTTAGGAAGAGGAACTACATTTAATTCGCCAAAGAATTCTAGAATAATTACAGGAGGGAAGCAGGGCTACATTTCACTGAGTAGCTTTTTATTTCATGCTCTTTGGCTTTTGAAAATTTAACTTGAAGTAAATGTAATTCATTATCAACAGCAGTTCTCAGTACACAATTTGGAAATAAAGTTAACATGTAAATTTACCCCTTGGAATTGAGAAGGCTTCACTAGCATCTTGGAGGTAAAATATTTTACAGCTCTGTCCCTTGCAATGATAAAGCACCACAAAAATATGATTTATGCATATGTATTATGGCTGTTCAATGTTTCACCTTCAATTCCCCAAACAATTGATGAATGTAGCACCTGTCTGCCCTTCACCAAAGCTACTGTATCTTTTTCCAGGATTGTACAACTGCCTTTTGGTCCTGAAAAATGATGTGGTTGCTTTAAAGACTTGCAGACAAGACAGACATTTGGGTCCTTGCGTACTCCAAACACTTTTTGGAATTGAATTCAAAGCATTGCACAGCCCTATTCTGTATAGCTATTAAACCATTCATTGAGGTATGCAGATTGAAACTATTACAAAAACACTCCTCAGAAACAGCAGTGAATAAATGAACACGTTACTATTTTTGCAAATGAAATATAAAAACCAGGCAAGGTTAGGGAGTTTATAAATTGATTGAAAAGGATTCTCTTCTCTCTATAAAGTGCTTTAGAGTCAAATTAGGCCAAACGAAATCTAAATGCACAAAATAATGACATAAAATTTATTTTGCTTTGTATTCGACTTTGACAGGGGCATCAGTAATCTACCATTTGGTTAATGCGTCATGTTCTAAAGTTATTCAGCTGGGGTGAATATTAATTTAAAAGGTCCAGAAATTCAGCAATGGTTTTGTGCTTCCTGCACTATCATTAGAAGAAGGAAGGATGAGTTTATTAGATAAGCTCAGGGTCTCTCTTCAAGTAGTAAATTTGCAGAGGACAGAAAAAAAGCTTATTTATGTATTGGTGTTTATGCTATCCCACAAAAACTTAACTACCAGTAGAATTGCTGGCATCAGGGAGTTGTCTGTGAACAGCTGAAGGTTGCCTTGCCTCTTTGCTGGGACTTGTGAGATAGGTTGTATTGTCAAGATAGGTTGTATTGAGGTCAAGATCTTTGCCTACCTATGCCTTAATGGACCTGGCAAGTTAAGAAAGAAAGAGAGAGAGAAAAAAATCTCTCCTTTCTGTCATTCCATGCATCTGTTTGGTGAAAAACTCAGCTGAGCTCATTTAAGGTTAATCTGTGGGAACTCAGGAAAACTGAAAGAAGCCCAATTCCTTTTATTCCATCTATTACTAGCATGGAATTAAATATAGGTAAAAATGCAAACTGTAGTACTTCTAAAGCAGGGGTGTCAAACTTGCGTTGTTGTCACATGATTTATCGTGACTTTTCCCCCCTTTGCTAAACCGGAGGTGGGCACGGCCAGCACGTGACGCATCTGGCCCACGGGCCGTGAGTTTGACATCCTATTCTAAGGATTACAAGCTGATAAACAAGCATGCCTTGCATTTTTCACCTGAAGAAAGTGATTGAGAGAAACCTGTGGTAATCAATCAAATGTCCCATATAAGAAAAAAAAAAACAACCTTCCCCTGAATACAGTATCCACAAATGAATGAGATCTTTTCACTTGATGGTTCCTATCTGCAGAACATGACAAAGCATTCACAAGGACATCTTCTAGAAATACATATGCACATACTTCTGAAGCACTTCACAGCATGTTACAAAAAGCCAACCCAGTCTCAAAAAAAAAAAAATCCAGCAAAAATCTCAGTTCTTTTAAAACAGAATGGGACAACTTGCCAGGGCCAATTCGTTGTGGGATAACTCACTTTGGAACAATTTAACAATCCTATTTAATTATTTAAAATTTAAAAAAAATCAATTTTTGCCATTTACATTTCATTCTGTCTCATTTTGCATATCCTTTTTTTCAATTATTCTATTCTACTATTTCTTTGAGATTAGTGAAACTTTTTTCATGTAGCGAGTTGGCTGTGGCAACTTGGCCATGGCGAGTTGGCCATGGCGAATTGTCATAGACCCATTTTTAAATATGGCAAAAAAAAAAAGATGTACCTGGAATGATATAATTATAAGCTTCTGTGTTTGGGAATAATCAGTCAGATCCTGAATCATTATGAAGCTTGCTGAGAATTAAGGCTGCATATATTCTTTGATATTTAAATATGAACCTGGGACTCTCAGTGAATGTTTTTTTAAAATTTATTATGTGGCGTGTATGACTACTGTCAAAAATTGGCATCACTTATTTCTGCCAAGGCCCAGATCCCAACAGGGGAGTTATTGCCTAGGCCTCTGCATCTTCTAATGCTCTTCCTTACACTTACTAATTTCTGAACAAGCTGAATTTAACACTGAGTACTGTTTCTGTTCTATATAGCAGCGATCCCCAAGCTTTTCAACTTGGTGCCCCAGCGGGAGGGGGGGAGATGTTCTATGTGAGTGGTAGGTATGTGCATGAGTGCACCCAGCTCCATCAAGCAGGCGCACATGCACTTGCACAAGTAGAATTGCATGTGTGCTTGCCTGCCACTTGCATGGCCCAATTCTGAAGGGGCTGTGGCCCACAGGTGGGCCGCAGCCTGGGGGTTGAGGACCTCTGCTATAGAGAAATACTGTATGTTGGCTCAGAGACATAAGACAACAGAAACTTTTTTGAGGAAGGTAGGACTACTTAAGAAAGGGTGCTCCTAAACCTACCTCTTTGGGTTGATAGATGTTGAGTTTTGTAAGTTAAGACATGCAAAATGCTTGTCATATCTAAATTTCTATAGTAAATTTCTATCAATTGAGTTTATTCATCATCACATGCCAGCATAGTAGTGCTGACTTGTGGAAAAAAATATGTTGCCTGCTTCTCCATTACTTATTAAGGTTGAGTTGAGATCTATCTATAGTATTTGGAACATTAAAAATAAGGACTTGGAACAATTAAAGAAGAGATTGGACTGCCATTTGTCAGAAATGATGTAGGGTCTCCTGTTTGGGTGGGGGAGTGGACTAGATGACCTACAAGGTCCCTTCCAACTCTGTTAATCTGTTAATTAAAATCAATCAAGAAGTCTACTGATAAATGAGGTTAAAAGAAAGTCACTTCAATCTTTACATTTAGATTCAGACAAAGGATTATACCATATGCTCTTAACTATATTTCACAAAGTAATGGTTTCTCCCTCATGCAATCCCACAATCACACTGTTTGTGTGCTATTCTTTCATATGGGTGTGGAGACTATACAGATCGGACAGTGGTACGTTCTCCTAGTAGCTCCACAACATTAAGGATCTTCTAGAAAATGTCAGAGACGGAACCAATTCGAGAGCAATAGCATTTTGCAATTTCTTCTGGAATTACAGAGAGAGCAAATTCCTGTTGGTGGGATCTCTCACCCGATTCCATCCATTGAGATCCTCCTTCTCTTGCCAGAGAGCAAGCTGCCATCTTACCTTGCTATGCTTTACTTTATTCTCCAAAGTTGCACGGAAGGAATCTTTATTTGTCCCCTCACTAAGCAGTGGGTCGAGTTTTTAATTATTTTTCTCCTTTCCAGAACAACAACCAAAAAAAAAAAAGTGCACCAAGGAAAGGAGGAAGTGGGGTGAGGTGACAGCTGGATATATTTTGTGCATCCTTCCATTGGCCAACTGGAAGGCAGCACTGTCTGGCAAGATGGGGTTAAGAGCTCAGTAGTGGGGATACTATCCCAATGCTGTGAAGTTGCTGCAGAGTATATGAGAGACAAGGGTGGTGGTTGCATGAAAAGGCCCTTATTTTGATTCTTATTTTTTTCAAAAAAATAGTTCCCAGATAGTTAAGTTTGTGCTACACCTAGAAGTAAATATGCAAAAAAAGGGCAGTATTTTAAGATGAGAATTCCAAGGCACTTTTGCAGAGGGTTCAAACTGTTGCTAAAGAGCTTAATCAGACCAACAAAGACAACAATGAGAAAAGGTTGGGTAGTGGAATGTGCTTACTAAATATTCTTCGTGAGAAGATGCAAGGGGTACAGAACTCAAAACGGGCTAATAAAGGGTACAAAACTTCACTATCAAGCAGAAAGTGCTTTTTTAAAAAAAAAATGAACAGATTTGGGAGATGAAGCTTTCGTCCCGCATGTCTATACTACATGGAACTCATCATTTCTTTTTATTTTTCTTTTAAAAAGAATTTTAAGTGAAGATTCATTTTTAAAAAAGACAAGCAAACAACCACACACCACCAAATATCAGGACCGTGACTTTGTTCCATCCTAAGAATAATGTGTAACACAATAAAATAATTATGTTATGGTCGTACCGAGCTCCAAGGACCAGCATTCCAGGCAGCTTCTCGGGGACAGTCCTGCATATTGCACTGCTCGCGGTCTGGTGGTTTGTCAAGGATTTCACAGCTCAGATCAGTAAATCTCTCTCCATTGGAATGCTGGCATACAACTAGTCTCGTTCTGGTTCCTCCGCCACATGACTTTGTACACTGGAAAGAAAAGACATTACAATGATGGATAGTACCAGTATTATTACTACTTTATGCTTCCTTGGTCTGACTCAAAGCCAGTTTGGGCATTAATTTTTCTGCCATTCAACAGGCATAGGATTCCAGGGGGAAAAAAAATAACTTGCAACACAAAAACAGAGAGAGTTAGTAGCACTGATGGAATGTGGGGGACATGAGATTATTGATGCTCTGCACACTAAGAATTTATTTTCCCCTGGATTTTTCCAAACTTCTGAACTGATATAAAGAGGTAGTCCTTGATTTATGTGCATTCATTTAAGGACAGTTCAAAATTATGACAGCACTGAAAAGAATGATTTATGACTGGTCCTTACACTTAAAACCACTGCAGTGTCCCCATGATTATTTGAAAAAATGTTGGATGCTTGGCAACTGGCTCATATTTGTGATGGTTGTAGCATCCTAGTATCACATGACCACCGTATGTGATTTCCCAGGGGTTTTTGACAAAGTCAATGGGGGTAGCCAGATTTGCTTAATAACCATGCTATTTGTTTAACAAGTGTAGCACAAAAGGTTGTAAATTTGGGTGTGATTCACTTGTTGACTGCAGTAATAGAAGTTCCAAACTCAACTGTGGCCTTAAGTTGAGGACTATCTGTACACTGAAAATAGTACTGATTGTGCCCAAAAAAATATGGAGAGAGGGAAGGGAAAGAGAGAATAAGTGTCAACTCATTAACTTGTTGGGTATGCTATTAGTTTTCCAAGCTCAAAGCCTGTGGAAATAGAAATAAGGCTGTGAAAACCTGATTATTTATCCAGATCTGAATGGGACACTCCTGTTTGTGATGTTTTGTGTTCACTTCATTGTTTGAATTGCCATCTTGGAATTATTTTGTGATTATGCTCTTACTTGGTCTGGTTAATTTCTTGTATTTTGTCATTTTTATATTACTCTCTTCTTGTGAACTGCACAGAGTTAGATGGAGTCAGCTGGCATCCAAACTGAATGGATGGATGGATATAATGAATGAAGCATTCCAAAATTTGGTTCCTTCTATTGTTTAAGATTAGTTCTGATCTCAGCCTCACAAACATGGTTGACAGAGTGGGGAGAAGGAAGTCCTGCATGCTCCAAACTACTTCCTTAAAGATAGCCTGGATTCAGCAACTACTACAATGGTCTGTTAAAATAGCTTTCTGTCATATCCAGCTTTATAAACAGAAAAATTATACAATAAAGGAAAGAATAAAAACATATATTCCAGAATCAACTTTCATTAGTTAATTATCATGCTTTAATTTTATGTGTTTCACTTGCTTTTATAGGCTTTCATTGATATACTGTTTGCAATGTTTTGGTTTAAAACAAAATTTCACCTCAGAGACTTCAGTGGTCAGTGACATACTGAGCTAAACCAATACGTCATACCTTCCCTCCACTCTAACAATCATGATCTTTCAGATCAAGATCATTATCCCTGGACCAAACCTTAACACTTTTGGAGAAACCCTTTTGAAACAATGAATGAACTTCACTTTCAAATGCAATCAAACAGCCTGTGTAATTATAGTACTCTATTACTAATATATTATAGTAATAGCAATAGCACTTAGACTTATATACTGATTCACAGTGCTCTACAGCCCTCTCTAAGCCATTTACAGAGTCAGCCTATTGCTCCCAACAATCTGGGCCCTCATTTTACCCACCCCGGAAGGACGGAAGGCTGAGTCAATCTTGA
>AZIM01000591.1:521667-534775 GCA_000516915.1 Ophiophagus hannah
TTCCTATTCCTATTCCTATTCTATTCTAAACTGAACTGATAAAACACAGCTGATGCAGCCTTATTTATAGTTTTATTTAATTTATTTTAGTCTAATGATTAAAGAAATCAATCACGTTAAATTTCATAATCCCATAACTTTATTCGGCTTCTTAGCTCTGGTTTTGGGGGGAAGGAATCTGATATTGTTCCTTGAGTCTACTGTCAGGAAGGCCTTGCCACAAGAAGACTCAAGTAGGACATGTTTGGTGATGGACAGAAGGTGGAAGGAACTCTGGATGGCAGCTAAAAAAGTCATAAAATGGGATGAAACTCACTTAACTGTCTCACTTAGCAATGTAAATTTTGGACTCAATTGTGGACGTAAGTCAAGGACTACCTATACAAGGAATATAAGCCACATGTAATGAGAGATGAAAGCGGATGAGCTTCACCCCAGGAGATCTCTGTTCAGTACTGGCATCAATTCTGGTTTACTATTTTTAGAGTAAAGAAACATCCCATACAATCAGTTCTTCATGTTGGATCTTAGTTCTCATGAACAGAGTAGCATTGTTATAGAGTTATTTTACCAATTCAGACCAAAGGCCTGAGAAAATATAAACAGAAAGTACCTGAAATGTCACAGGTCTGCTTGTTCCTTGGTGAGAGTGTTGGTGATACACTGTGTCGGTAGACAATATGTGGCTTTTTATTCTCTTCTTCATATTCTTGTTGATCAGGTGATATGAGCGGCTCTACAAAGTATTCTCCATCATGAGACCTAAATGTGCCTAACTGAGAAGGAATGAGAGACACATCACATAACTTTCAATGGAGCTGTGCTTAAAAAAAAGATAATAAAAAAAGAAAGCCACCAAAGTTTAATAGAGATTTATAAATCTTCTGCTGAGAACTGTAGATGTTTCTTAGGCCAACAAGGTTTTTTTTTTACTGGTTTTGCTTTATATGTTTTATCTTTCCTAAGCTTCCTGCAGGACAGCCCTTTTTGGGGCCAAGGTAAAGGCTATGCTCCCCACCCCCCCAAAAAAGAGAGATGAAGCCACAAAATTACTTTTACTTCCTCATGAAAATTAAATCAAGTACATTTCAAATTGATATAATTGCTCCCATGCATGTAATAATTTTCCCCTTGGATGACAACAAAATTATAATTTGGTAGCTAACTTCAGGCAGGCTCTCACACTTGCCTACCCAAGTAGAAAACTTGTCTAGCTGTGGATTCTTGAATGTACACTCAGTTGCCAACCTGAGTTGACCTTTACTTAAAACAGGTTGCAGTAGTTGGTCAACTTGGGAAGTGCAGGTTTGGTTAGTACTTGCAATAGTACTGGAGACTGCCAGAGAGCTATAGTATCAGCCTGGGAAGTTGAAGATCTCAACTGGAAGAATGCAATGAATGGCAAACCACTTTTGTACTGCTGGAAAGTTACCTCAAAGGCTCTGTCCATGAAGTCACCAGCAACCAAGCACAATTTAAAGGAGACACAATGTTTTTTTAATGCCAGCTTGCCCAGCAATAAGGCTTTCCAGTCACTGCCACCATCCCACAAAATGGGAGAACCCGCTGCAGCCAAGTCGCCATGGCCAATTCACCATGGCCAACTCGCTGCTCGCTGCGGGACAACTCACCATGGCCAACTCACTGGGAGAACTCAATGCAGGACAATTCAACCATTCAATTTAATTATTTAAAATAATTACAAAATTATTTTAATTTTTGTCATTCCCATTTTATTTTGTCCCTCCTTTGGCATCCTTTCTTTTAATGATTCTGTTCCACTATTTCTTCGATATTAGTTGTAACTCTTGTCCTACAATGAGTCGTCCCACGGTGAGCTGGGCATGTAGAGTTATCCCATAGTGAATTGGCTGTGGTGTGTTGGCTGCAGTAAGTTGGCTATGGCAAGTTGTTGTAGACCAAGGGTCTTCAAACTTGGCANCAACTCCCAGAATTCCTGAGCTAAGATGACCAGAGGAGGAATTCTGGGAGTTGAAGTCCACAAGTCTTAAAGCTGTAAAATTTGAAGACCCCTGTTGCAGAGCCACAATACCCTGTGGTATGGTCAACAAATCTAGAGTGTAGCATTTGGAGAATGGCTGGCATAATTTATGAAATAGTTTTAAACTATTTTAGATAGTATACTACAGGGGTGTCAAACCTGATTGCATCTTGGGTCGTACCATGACATATCCTGCCATATCGCGACGTATCAGGATGTTTTTTACCTTTGCGGAGCTGGGGTGGTTGTGGCCTGTGCAAGCCATATCCCACCCGCAGGCCGCCAGTTTGACAGGCTTAGTATGCTAGATAAACCAGTTTCATGACTCCCTATCAGATTCAAACTCTTTGATGAATTTATTTCTTTAAATTTTGGGAGCCTTACTATGCCACAGTGATGCAACCAGAGAAACCAACAACCAAAAGGGACATTTTCCCAGGAAGTATGCTTTTAGTCAGCCAACCTCGTCTTCAACCTGCCTCCCAAATTAGTTGCTCATCCAATTTCTTGGAAAGGAAGGAGTTTGGTCTAGTGGTTAAAGCACCAGGTGGGAAACCAGGAGACTGTGAGTTCTAGTTCTGCCTTACCCATGAAAGCTGGCTGGGTGACATTGGGCCAGTCATCCTCCTTAGTCCAACCCACCTCACTGTTGTGGGGAAAACAGGAGGATGAATGAGTATTATGTATGATCACCATCTTGAATTATAAAATTATAAAAATAATATAAGAGAAAAATAAATAAATAAAGTGGAAATTGACCTGGAAACCCAAGCTGAGGCAGTATAATTGTAACTGACCCCTTCACATTTTTCACCAGGCCAGTACCTCACCAACACAAGTTCAGGACTGTATGTAACCAAAAAATAAAATAAAATACAGACAATGGGGAAAGGGATGATTTTAATTTACAGATAGCTCTGCAAATTAAAGAGTTTCCTTGATAAAATAAGAGAAGTCTTTAAAAAAAACCCTGCTCCTTCTACTCTAATAAAAAATTGAAAAGATCCATTGGGTCTTTCTGCACAAAATTCAGAAACACTGCTCTAAACATCCTACAAATGCAAGAGGGCACTGTCTGCCACACTGTACACATGAAAGGCAGATGCTATACAACAGAGCCTCATCTCCCCCACATTGCAGGTTCCAAGTTACCCCTGTGGGAAGGCTCCTCCTGCCATCTGCCACAATTCATTTTGGACCTCTCTCTGGACAACCTTCTCTTCTTTCCACCTTAAGTCTCCACAAACGAGCCTGGCCTCCCTTAAGGTTGACCTTCCATGAAAGCAAATGCCAAATCTTGCAGTGCCTTATCTACCAGGAAGTGGCTGTGAACTGTTTCCCTCCTCAGCTTTAACCCTGCTTGCCTGGAGGGCTGGGAAAAACACACTCCCACCAGCTCCAACGGTTCCCTTGGGAGAACTCTGGGGCGGTATCGGCCCTCCTCCTTCTCCTCAGCCCCACCCGCCAAACACCAGAGCATTACAACAACAACAACAAGAAGCCCAGAAAGTGATCACCACGGTACAAACTGGAGGAAGTCAAGATGGTTTGGGGGTGGTGGTGATGATGGAGAATTGGGGGCTCCCCATTCCTGCAGCCCCTTCCTGTTTGATGTAGGGCACTGCCAACTGGACAGTTCGGCCTGGCTGGTAAGTATAGCTAAACTCAGCTGCTTGCATCCTTTTTTTAGAATACCGAAGAAGGAAAGAAGAGCCTAGCTCCCTCATCCCCCCCCAACCCCACCCCAATTATATTTGCAGAACAGATCTTGAAAATCTATTAGAGGAAACCAAACCCCTAATTCTTCACCACAGACAGCTACCAAACTATGATTTCTCCCCCCAACTCCACAACAAACTTTGAGCTGCTAAGAGCACAAGTTTTCAAGCGGAACGGGAGTAAAATCAAATTACTGATTTGGTGCTTTGAAAGCCTCTCTTTTACTCTCCCCCTCAACTGCTTCACTTCTAAACCGTTTCCCTGTTCCAGGGGTGGTGGGAATGGTTCCTCTCGGTCCAAATGTAGGCATGCTGACAATTCCTTGCCTTTTTCAAATCCCAGTTCCATTAAACGGGAGCGACTGGCTCTTAGCATTGGCACTCAAATCTGCCTGGTGTAAACTTTCCGTCCCTAGAGGGAGCGAGGGAGAAGGAAATCAATTACGCAGTTTCTGTTTGCTTCCCTCCACCTTAAACGCCTGTCGGGCCTCCAAGTGCCACCCTTGTTTGTGGTTCAGACTCAAAAGCTCCTCACCAACCCACTCAGCGGCCCCTTCTTCCCAAAAGCCACCTGGGGTAAACCCCACCTCCTCGCTTTCACTCCCCCGGCAAACATCAGAGTCTTCTTGATGTTAAGATGTTGAAAGTCTTCAGGGACGCAGCTGTTGCCAAGTGCACAAAGCAAGGCTTCCAAACTACCTGTCTGGGATACCCTTAAGAGAGAAAGTATAGAAATGGTTCACGACTACTTGCATGCTGCTGGCACCTCCCAGGATTCCCCTCCCTTCTCCTCCCCCTCCCATCAATCAAACTGAGAGCTCCTTAAAAGCTAAGCCTTTGATTCTTGAGGTTTTGCCATATACTCCAGTAATGATTTCTTAAGTTTTCTGCCACTAGATAGAAGTTATTTATAATCTAAAAGAAAGAAAATGGCTAGGCAGGGGTCAAGGAACTAGGACAAGAAAGACACCCTGTTGTAGTGTTGATCAGCACAACTCTGAAGAAAGTTTTGCTCTGCTTTTAAGTTTTGTTACAATCAAAACCAAGAAAGCAGTGGAGAAGACAAGAAAGAAAAGAGGTTTAAAAAACACAGAATGTGCTTCCCACTCTTCTAGCAAGATCCAAAGCTGGGAATGGAGGTCTTTCCTTAATTTTGATTGGCATCCTGTAAATAAAACCCTGAATTCAGCAAGAGGATTATACACTTACCATCCCAGAACACAGGCTTATGACTGCTGTATGTTGGGGCTCCGTGTTGACATGTCCTTTATAGAAACAGTGCTTAATATCACTTTCCTCCTCGGTGTAAAAGTTTGTTTGGTTAACCTCGGGTTGTCCAAGGAAGCTGACCGTGAAAAGGGGGGCAATAAATCCTGAATGGGCCGTAAGGTTGAAAACGAAGTGCTGCCCAAAGGCTTGCAGTCTATAATGCACTTGGGTGGTACTGAAAAAAGAGGGGGCGATGGGAGGAGAGGGAGCATCCAAGATCCAAGGCTCAGCTTCTGAAGGAAGGCTCCGTTTCCTTCTCTCAAAGTGCACCTTTGCAGGCAACGGTTCTCCAAGCTCATTCACACGGGTCGGGATCACAATCTCGTACTCTCTCAGTGTCTCCAGCAGTTTGGCTGTGAAAAGTTGACATAGGTGCCCATGAATGGATATGGGGGTGTGGGTGTGCGCGCGCGCATGCGCAAACTATTTAACAATACTTTTTTTACAGCGCTGGTCCAACAAGGGAGAGATTAATTTAGGCAGCCACGAAGGAATATTCTTGTCGGAACCGATTAGAAAGCCCTTCTAAAACTTTTAGCATCCAAATCAAACTCCTTCCTTTTACCCACCCAACTCAAGTTCTGCAATATTCCCAAAGTTGACCGGTCTCTGTGTCTGGTCCCATAGGTGAAAAGCTGGCAACTTAGAAAAGTGGCAGCAAAGGATGCTGAATTCACTTTTAGCCTTTATGTAACCAAGCTCAGTAACTGTGAGCAGCACACCCAATCAGCAGCATTTGCAGCATAAAAAGAAACTCAGTTAGGACCTGCAAATACTACTTCCAAAACAGTCCCGCTGCAGCATTACAGGTAGGAATACAATAATTGTTCGCTATTAATATACCATAAACTCATCATGTAGGAAATAAGTATCTTCATTTAATTAAAAAAAAATAGTTTTGCAAGAAGCTTCTCAGACTCTCAGAGAATACTGTCACCAATAAGAGTTTTAAACTGTGCCCCCTGGCAATATTTTGACTTTTTAAAAAACAAAACAAAACACCTTATTAGCTTTAATGCAAAAGGCCAAAGTGTCAAGAGAGAAACAGATATGCTTGCAAGTTATGCATGGTGAACGGGTGGGTTTTTTTTTCTTTCCCCCCTTTTCGGGGTGGCAAGAGGACACTTGGTGACTCCCTGATCGGTGCTTTCTAGGACATGTACGAAAAGAGCCACCATGAATAAAATTAGCATACATTTGTAGGCGGAGCTGCTGGAGAGAACTTCAACGGCTTAACACCGCTTTCTGAGCTTTTGCCGTTTTTTCCTTCCCCTGAGGCAATGTAGAGTAAGTGGAAGAGAGAGAGAGAGACAGAAAGAAACAGAGGGGGAAAAAAAACCCCACAACAACCTGACCTCACACAAAGTAACGCCGAAGTCGCCGGCTCTCTTTCCGACAACTCTGCGCGCCTGCTCTTGCGACTTTCTCTCCAAGTCCTGCCAAGCATCTTACCTTGTCGGAGATGCCTCCCTTGCTTTCTGGCTGCTGTGGCTGCTGCTGCAGCTGCTGCTGCTGCGCCGGCTCTATTCAAGAAGTCTTGCAGGAGTAGCGTGCTTAATCCTACCGCCCATAACACCAGCTGCATGGTGGTTTGTGCCGCTTCGTTGCAGCGATCAAGCTTTCCACCCCCCTTGGCAACCCCCCCAAAGTCCTCCCTTCTAGTTGCTTGGGGAGGGGGGGCGGAGAGGGGAGGAGAGGTGGTTTATTGTCAAAACTCCGGAGATCTTTTCTCCCCTCCTCCTCCTCCTCCTCCCCCCACAATGCCTTCCCCGACTTCACTTTTATTAAACTTGAGGATCGCGCTCATCTAATTGGGATTCTCGGGATTCGGCTGTGGCGAGAACTGTCCTCCCTGGAGCCAGTCGATCGAGAGGAGAAAAAGGAGCCGAGCTCGGGAGAGGATAAACACCAGCATCGTGCTTTTAGCGAGAGGGGCTGGGTGGAGGGGACGGAGGAGAGAGAGAGAGAGAGAGAGATTTCAGCCCCACTAAGCTGCGGCTCCCCTTTTTCGCCCTCCGCCTCCTCCCCCCCGTTTCTCCGCCGCACTTCAGGGTCCTTGGAAAGTCTTAGGATCCCGAGGAGGCGGGATCCGAGAGTTCCCGCCTCCCGGGATGGAGGGGACAAAAGGCGGGAGAAGGTGGGGAAGGCAAGCGCTCCTGCCTGCCGCTCGGCCGGAGGGGTTGCTGCTTGGTGGCGCGGAGGCCGCGGCGTTTTGGGGCTTGGGAAGTTCATGCCCTTGCCTTCGGTGGCGGGGAGGCCAAGGCCAAGCCACCGCAGCGTCCCTTCTCCCTCTTAAGATTTTCCTTCAGGAGGGGATCCTTTCACCACATAAGGTCCGGGCAAGCTGGCAGGGAAGGCACCGGCCCGTAAGGGCAGCGCGTCACTTTTTGTGCGTGTGTGCAAAAGAGCTCCTTTCGCTTTTCCCGTTAGGATTTTGCCTCCCGAAACCCACCTGGGTTTGTGCTCTGAACCTCTCTTAAGGTTAGGCGCTGATCGGCCAAGGTTGCCTCAATATATCTTCCCGTTTGATAAAAATTAACCGGGGACCATCGAGCATCTTAGTAATATTTTCTGGAAAGTGCAGGGTTTTTACACACACACACACACACACACACACACACACACACACACACACCCTTTCTTTTTGCCCTTTTTCTTTCAGAGATATAAAAAGGAAAATGGATCACTAGCCAGGGAGATAAAAAATAATAATAATAATCCTGCCGGTGCTTTTCTTACGAAATAATTTAATACATCCCCTCCCCTTTGAAGTTTTACTTGAATTATTTTAGCCTTCATGTAGACAGGGTAATTTAAACTTGGGCTTTTTTCCCCTGCAAGTTTATTTAGGCATGAACTATTAGGGGGGAAAGAAGTAACTTTTACTAATGCTACTTTTTTTTTATTTGTATTTGTACTTGGATGTAGGCTTCATTGTCATCAATATCGTCTTTTCAAGAAAAAAAATGTAAAACTGACCGTATAGCATGCCAGAATCAGTGCAACTGAATGTATTGGGCAGGTAAACACAGTTGCCTAGAAAAATAATTGGGAATGTATTTCTAGGCACATCAGAAATAGTATTCACTCTGCCTCTCTTATACCCACATTGGTCTCTAAACCAAGGTTATACAGACACACGCAAAGATCGATTTTTCTAGATAACTGATACCCTCATGTAGACAAAAAAGTGAACTTCACTGCTTGAAAAGTTGAGGTAGTTATGTATAAAGTTGGAGGCCACAATCAGCAATACAAGGTAGTTAGAACATAAAATGGGGTTGGGATAGCCCAATAGCAATGCCCCACCTTCTAATACATCATAATAAAGCCAGGATGAGAACAGCGTACATGTTCATCTTAATGTACTAATGTAGGACACATCCACCAACACATCCCTAGTTTAAATGAACTAATAATCCCCTTTCAATTGTTCTTTTGAAAGACTGCTGTATATGTAGAAGCCAATCTGGTTTTGCAGAAGATATTTAGGCCTGTGCATATGTAGATACCTCTACACAGGTAATCTGATGGCCACCCAGTCCCCCTTAAATCCTAAGGAACAGAGAGAATGGCCTGTGCCCAGTGGCGTGGTGGGGAAGAATGACTTCAATAGCCAGTAGGAGTTGGGCAGATCCCAATCCCTGATCATGCCACTGCCAGCATTTCAACAAGACATCAATTGTCTGTACTGCACGTTTTGTGTCGGGAGAAGGGAAAAAGCTCTGTAATAGCAAAGGAACTAAAGACTATTCAGGGTCTCTAACCTATTCAGTAGGTTAGGGATGAGACAAAAGCAATGTCAGGGGCACAGCTCTCGTAAAAGTGCTTACCGAGGTGTTTTTGTGCTACAGTAAGTAGGATCAGTCCTTGGTTAACCATAACAATTCCTATAAAATAAATACCAGCAGTGTAAACATTAAAATGATGATATCCGTCTCTGCTGCATTAAAGTTACAATGAAGTAATTACGGGACTTGCTTCATTTGCAAACAACCATGCTACAAACTTGCCTGGACAACATCTTTTTTTTCTATGTTTTGTGATGCGTCTCATCTTTAACCCACAAGCAAGACAGGCTTGAGCTGTCCTTAGCTGCACTGGTGTTAAAGGAATATTTGTCATTTTATCCTGACGCTGCCCAGGGGTAAGCTGAAGACATGGAAAATCTGATAATTGCTCCCTATCACCTTGGAGGCACCTGAGCTGACTGGGATCAGCAGCAATAGAGCTATCACAATTAGGAAAGCAAATTTAATGCCGGTACAGTTTTTTATTTTAAAGAACAGGAGGATAACCCTTCAGTTCAGCTGTGGGGAAAGGCCACAGAATGGTATGGGATTATACAGGATTTAATAAATATGTTCTCTTTTCCCCCCTCCTTTCTGGTGACTTTGAGTCAGTGCTAACTCCTGGAAACTACCTGGACAAGTCCTCCCAGTTTTCTTGGCAAGATTTCACAGGTGGTTTGTCTCTGCCTTCTTCCTAGGACTGAGAAATAAGGACTGGCCCAGGTTCACCCAGCTGGCTTCGTGTCTAAGACAGAACCAGAACTCTTGGTTTATAGCTTGGTGTCTTAATCACTACACCAAACTGGTTCTTTCTTCTCATCTAATTCCAGGATAGAACTAGAATTAAAAATAAAACTCTTAAATGTATCTTAAATGTTATTCATTTTATTTGGAATTTTTCTCTGGTATACCCATTCCAAGGACATTTAGTCTTCTTCAGAAAAGTCTTTGAGGGGTTAGAATGAAAGTAATATGCCAAAAATCAAGTTTTGAACTGGGCACTTTTAAAAACTTTCATTGTAATTTAATAATTCCTGTTATTACACCAGTGCTGTCTGCACAACAGCCTTTGATCGAGTCAACTAATCTAGGTAAGTCTTCTAACCCAGTGTTTCTCAATCTTGGCAACTTGGACTTCAACTCCCAGGGTTCCTCAGCCGGTATGCTAGGGGGATTCTGGGAGCTGAAGTTCAAACATCTTAATTGCCAAAGTGAGAAACATTGTTCTAACTGATGGTTCAGGCAACATTGCAATGTGACTCACTTTCTTCTAGAAGTGATTGGTATCTCATGAACTTTTGCACCATGAAGTATCTTTACAAATACAATTGGTTCAAAGTTGGCTCAGTGGACAGAAGTAGGTATGGCTTTTGTGCTACAGTCAACCAGTTTGGAAACGAAAAGGATTTTTTGCAGTGAAATCCAAGGTGGAAGAGCTGGGCTTCATAGCTGTGTTATAGCTGCCTGGACTCACTTCAAACAGTGAGACGGATGGCAAATAAATTTTATAATAACAATAAGAAATAGCAGACTGTCTGGTTAGCTGCTGCAGAAAGACTGCATAGATTAACCACAAACAATGGCACAACAAAGTAGCAACAATGGTACCTTGGAAGATCTGCAAGAAACATTTGCAAGCAAGAAGTGGTAGGACCATAAAATACAGAAAGTAATCGACAATGAAGAAGCTAAAGTACTAGGGGACTTTAGAATTCAAATAGACAGGCACCTGTCACATAACAGCCCAGATTTAACAATTGTGGATAAGAAAGACAAAGTCTGGATAATGGATGTAGCATACCTGGAGACAGCAAAATAGAAGAGAAAGAACTGGCAAAGATAACAAAATACAAACACCTGCAAATAGAAATAGAACAATTGTGGCAAAAGAAAGCAAAGGTAATATTGATAGTAATAGGTGCCTGGGCTGGGGTGCAATCCCGAAATAACTGGAGCACCCCTTGAACACCATTGGCATTGACAAAATCACCGGTCAATTGTAAAAGGCAACTTTACTTGTTTTGGGTTATTTTTTTAATGGCTTGGTTAAAGAACATTAAATTCACCATACTATGGAAACCCATAACATGGGTTAATTTGCAGACGGATTACATGTCTTGTGTGAAGACACTCTTTTTTTTCTTAATAGGATTAATTGGACAGGACTTGGAAAGTACTTCACTTTTGAATAGAATATAGCATTCACACAATGCAATGTATCAAATGACCAAAGCCTAACACATTCACCTAAACCTGGAGCTGTCTAATATTACACATCACCTTATCCCGCTTCACTGCTGATTGAATTATGGTGTTTGCACAATATGCTAATCTCGCCATTGGCAATCAGGACCTGGGCTACAAAATAATTACATATTTTTGAACTCATTCATTGTCTTCTGCAACACATCATTAGACCATCTTAGCTCACCTTAAAGAATAATGCATCTAAAACAAACGGGCTCCAGTTATAAATGTTTATGCGGCAATAAAAATTACAATTCCATGTTCCCAGATCTTTTTTCCAGACATTCAAAGCTCCTCATGAAACATACAGTATGTTAGTCACGGCAAGCTCGTGCTCTTGAGTGATTTCTTTGTTCTTCTGTTTGTTATCCCACTTTTCCTCTCCTGCAATTTTATACTCCCAACAATGACCTTATGAGGTTAGTTAGGCTAAGATGGGGACTGGGGTCAGCATCCTTCAGTAAGCCTATTGGTTTGCACAGAGTCTATTCATATCCAAGTTGACGTCCATAGCATTTATTCTGGACAGTCAGAAACACTGAATTATAGAACCAGATGTACTACGTTGCAGGTAGAATACACTTACATGCTACAAAATTGTAGACAGTAGATGCTATGGTTAATAAGTAGCAAGTTGAAAAGTGCAATACTGGTCTTTCATCTACACTCCACAGCATGTGTGGACCTAAAGTTTAAATCATTAAAATTAAATACTTTTAAAGTCCATTTAGTTTAGTGTGAAAGTGATAATGACAGATTTTTACCAAAGAAAACCCCTGCTTTATACAAAAAAATGCAATTGACTGAATCAGAACTTGCTTTTGAGTTATGTTTTAAATTACAGCCTTAAGCACAGGCTTAATATCTCCAACTAATATATATGATTCTAAAATGTCAAATTTGATTGTGTTATGGCACTGTGTAATAATTTTAAGCTTTAATGGTAAATGCCTCCATAATTCTTTAGCATTTTTTTTCTTTAAAAACATATTCAGTGTTTTATTCAGGGGATGTGTATCCTATATTTTCACCAATAGGTGGTGCTCAAGGTAGCTAACAAGATAAATTTAAACAATACAGTACAGTATAACTAAAAGCATACATTAAAACACATTAAGACATACCATGTCTTGAAATATACTAACTTTATCAGCCAATCCTTGACTACAGATGAAAAAATTGCCTGTTTTTTTTTTACTCTGCCAATATGAGGACCACAATTAGCTTTACCACTTCTTAGAGTAAGGAATAATCACCAAGTTGCCTCTCTCATGTTCCACCAGCCATGTCTTGATAATGGAAAAACTGAAAGAGGGTATTTTCCTAAAAATCTTAACACCTGGCCAGATTGCCTGTGGAGATTCTCAGTCATCCAGGTCATGGTTGTCCCAAAGGTGCTTTTTGAAAGGTAACTGGACTTTCTTTGACTTTCCTTGAAGACCTTTTGCTTCTCGGCCAAGAAGCTTCTTTCTTCGGCTCCATAGTTGAAGCTTCTTGGATGAGAAGCAAAATTGAAGAAGTTTCTTGGATGAGAAGTGAAAGGTCTTCAAGGAATAACAAAGAAAATCCAGTTGCCTTTTGAAAAGTCACCTTTGGGACTTGGGCAGATTCCTTGGGATAGGGTTTCAAGTTGTAAAGAACTTCTTAAGTCCTAACCAACACAATGGAATTGGGCCTAAAACTTACCAGTAATTGGTAAGTGTTTTTTAACTTGGAACTCATGTTATCCCTTTAGCTAACTTTAATCAATAATTTAGATCAATGGAACTTCCAAACCATTTTATGGATTGCCCTGGGTGGAGAATATTGTCCAACTAAGTTGTGATCAAAAGATGTATCACCCAGCCAAATAACATCATAAAGGACAGTTATATTAATATTATGGGAATTGATGTATGGAATGGAATCCTAGGGCTGAGCCAAGGCATCTTCAGGTTATATATAACTCCAGCACAGATGATATCTCTAATCCTATGGCCTATTTTGTTTCGACTGTCCAAAAGTATGTTTGTCTTTTATGGATTAAGCTTCACTGTTCAACACTGTTCAACTATTACAAAGTCTGCACTACTATTACTGTT
>AZIM01000592.1:25304-41507 GCA_000516915.1 Ophiophagus hannah
ATAAATAAATAAATAAAAATAAATATTTTTGAATTTTGGGCCGATACGGGAAATGTCGAGTATTTCATCAGGGGAGATGGTTGATGCTTGATAGTCACTGATGATGTTGCAGACATTTGTGATGTCATCACTGTCATTTTGTCCTCTAGACCAAATAAGATGGCATTGGGGTGCTTCCATTCGCGCTCGACGGCTTCTTTGATGAGGATTGGAATATCATTATTTGTTGGATTTGTGGTTTTTTTGTGGATTGGGTTGTGGTTGCAATTGTTGGATAGAGATGTGGTTTGTAGCTATTGGATGTTCATTTTTTTGTGTTGTATCTTTTTTTTCAAGGTTAGTTTATCTTGCTTTTATAGTGTCCAGGGATGCTACTATGGTATCAAGGGGTGTTTTCATGTTTCTATGGTATCAACTCTTTCAAACAGGGCAATATATTTGTCCAGTTTGGGTCTGCATGGTGGGCAGAAATATGGAAATGCATGGTTGGATGATTCTAGGAATTGAGCCATTTGCTTGGGTAATCCCAAGCAGCCATAGTGAGCATAGTTGTCACAAAGGAAACATTTGATGGAATTTTCATTCTCCTTTAGAGTTTCTTTACATATAAGGCATGTGCAGGAGTCTTGAGGTTTATTGGTGTGGATTTCTTTTTCTTTGGGTTGTGGTTTGGCATTGGATTTTTTTCCTGGCATGGTAAGTTTGTTGAGAGGGTACGTTGATTAAATTGTTCAATCAAACAAGATATTTGGGTAATCAATATAGCCTATATCACACCAATTAATCAATTACAATAATCACGCTAGTCAAATAATTTCACTAAGCAACAATCAGCCTAATCAATTAATTACACTAATCACTAATCACACTGGTCAATTAATTTCACTAAATCACTAATTTTACTAATCAATTACATTACACTAATCACTGATCTTTTACACTGATCAGTAATCACACTATTTGCNNCAAACACTCTAATCACACTAATCAATCAAATAATAAATCAATAAATCAATTGATAAATTAATATGTGCTGGTCAGTTACATAATGTAATGTTAAATTGCTTAAAAACACAAATAAATGTGATAGGTATCAAAAAAAAGGGTAAAAAATCTCCCCACTATATTGCATAAAAACCCTCCCATGGTCATTCCTCTTCTCCTGTTTTCAGACATTACATTTCTGTAATATACTGTGAAAATAGCCATTACCCAGTGTCTTATACCATATTCAATTTAGGTAAACACTGACAAAAATGCAACAATTATGGGCTTCTGTCAATTATCTGGAGCACAGAAAAAGCAGCTGAGGAATCATCATTCATCTGTTGGGTTTGACAAAGAATTAGTCATTTAGAAGTGGATGGAAATGCAGTTAAAGGTCAGTGTCTCCTTTACTAAAGATTTAAAGTACTTGCTACACTTCATTGGATGTTACTGAATAGAGCAAGTAAAATAATAATAATAATAAAAATATTAGCATGCATGATTAAAGAAAAGAACGAGCTAGGTCTACTGTTATTTCCAAGAAGTTTGGCAATTAGCAATTTAGTTCTAGGGTCGCAAGTGTATTTTTATCTTGATAGAAAAAACACTTTATTAGAATGTATTCATTGCTACAGCTGGACCTATAATCAGAAGTAGTCAACTTTCCCCCCTGTTATTCTGAATGAAGCATTTGAATGAATGTTTCCATTTATATACCCTAAGTAATGTTTCATATAGAAAACATTTTTCCTGCCTTTGCAGTTCACTCAGAACTAAAAAAAAATACCCTGAAGTCATGCTGCTCTTTTAAATCGTACAGTGAAGTTGGATGACCTCCTATGGCGATTTCTCCTTAACCCAAGTAATTATAGGCTTCCAACTGCCCTCGTAAAGCAAGGGCAGTTCTTTTTGGAAAGGAATTTAATTAATTCTGTGCATATGGAAGATTTTCTTTTAGCCATAAGGTGGCAGATTATTTCCACAGGAATTTATTCTCAGCAACAATATTTTAGCTGATCTGTTGCTCTTGACCAGATTATTTCTGATTCAGAAGTTAAACTAACTCTCTCTCTCTCTGTAGAAAATCATTTTTGTTCAGCCTCTTCCTCAGCAGTATTTTCTTCTATATGGGGATATTTACTTCTTTGTTTGCTTGTTTACTACTCAAATTTCTATGCCACCCAGCTTGAAGCAAGTCTTGGCCAAGTGAGAAATCAATCAGTAATCAAAATAACAGTGTTTAAATCTAACACTGTTTGGGGAACATTCAAAGTATTTATGACTCTGACTTAGTTGAGAGAGATGGTGTTTTGTAAAAAAAAGTTCAGAAAAATAAAGATGGCGGTCAGAACTTCACAATCCGATCATAGCACTCTTTTATCATCATCATCCTCTTTTAATGACTCCATGATCCCTTGAAGGATGGAGTCTGGGCAACTGAATGGAGCTGAGTGTTTACTGGCTGGATGCCCTTCCTGGCGCCATTGTGGAGTTTTTTTTCAGCATCTATATTTTCAGTGTGCCCAGAGAGAGAAATATCTGCCTCTACTTAGGACTGAACTCCCAGCCCCCTGATTGTGAGGCAAGAGCTCTACCTCTAGGCCACCACCACTCCACCATACCTCTCTTTTATATGCACATAAAAAAGGGTAAGATTTCAGTCTCACAATAATGGCTGCCATCTTGGTTTTTTTGACATTTCTTTCTGGAGATACCCTTATCTAAGACTTTTACAAAACTGGTATATTTTCCTATACTCTTTGGAGGATTTTTTTTAAAATTCTTGCTTCTTGTCTCCTGTTTCCTTGCTCCAGACAATCCTGCCTCTTTCCCCTTTATTAAATTTCAATGTCGTGTTTTCGGAAGTTTTGTCTTTCCTTGCATGGATTATTATTAAATTGCTAATATATAGATGTGTGTGTGTGTGTGTGTGTGTGTGTGTATGCTAATGAATGAGCCAATGAAACTTCAAGGGAAAAGAATCAGTCACAAAGTGAGGACCACCACAGAAAAACACTGTCCCTGGGCACTTCGTGCACTTAAGAGACCCAAAGCATTCTCAACTTGGCAGTTTGGTCCAACATGAAGAAGGTGACCCCAAAGATACCTATTCCCTTAAGGGGAAAAGTTTCCTACACCTTGGCATCAGATTAAAATGATCATGCTAATCCCTTTCCTCTTGCAAATTCATGTATGTCCTAGTAAGGTTATTCCTTGCCATAAGAAAATATTCAAAGTTAACACTTAGACTCAATCCTTTTTCCAGATCCAATATAAAATTTTACTATCATCTCTCAAAAGGCACACCATGATAACTTGTTTTACATTCTCAGTGGCTTCACTCAATACAGCAAACCCTTATAAAGTTTATTTAGGTATTGTCACATCTATTGTGATTTGTAAACCACATTAATGATTCAATATTATATATAATGGACAAGTTTGTCTTATGATTTGTGATGAAGAATGCTACCCAGGAAGACTTCAGAGGCACATTTGGATTAAAAGGTTTCACTTTATATTAAAAAACAAACAAACAAGTGGGAGACATTTTAAATATCCACCAAATAACATCTAAGTTTCCTGAATTAGGGCAGGAATTGCTGTTCCTATGCAGATTAATTAATGGAAACAGAGCCAAACTACCCATATCTATTAAATTTCCACAAAATTAGACCCTCCAAAAGAAAGCTGTCTTACAAATGACTGCCTTTTAAAGTTGAAAGGAAAAAAAGGCACTTTCAAGGACAGTGCAAATGAAGAAGGTTTCAGGAACAAGACTTCTAGCTCTAAAGGGTAATCATGTGCCAGCCTTGACTTATCTGTGAAAAAGTCAGGCGTTCATTAAAACTTATCTGATGCCAACGTTATACGTTATGGTTTATTGCCTGGAGTACCAATTAATAAAGAATTAAAGAAATGAAGAAACCAGTAATTCACACTTTTTGTAGGGAGAAAGCTCATATACTTCAGAATAGTGTTAAAATATTAATAGTCATTTTAGTCATGTATTATTTTATTAAGCACTTAGCTTTGTAGGTTTTATCAAAAGATATATGACATTCATTTTTAACAAAAATACTGAAGAGATTTCATGAAAAAGAGATAATTTATTCAGAATCTAATAAAGGAGAGTTTGAATGAAAAAAAGAGAAAAAATGTATTACTGATTAGTAATAATAATACTTTAATAAGTAGTTTAATAGTTATTGGTTTAATAATACTTTTAGTTACACTTATTGATTTAATAGTTTATTATAGTTTAATAATAAAAAATAGTTGAAATCAAGGCATCAACATTCTTATGGAATTTTATACTGAGAGTGAGATAAATCTCAAAATAAATTTAATTAAATAAATACAACATCTTAGCATACACCAAACGTTCTATTTGAAAATGTATTTAAGTGAAATGTTACTTCTGAGATAATATGCAGTAAATGGATAAAAGTTCTATTTGTGGTAAATGTCCTTTGTATATGCAAAGAGTAATCTCATATTAGGATAAAAACTACAATTATATCTGAAAGTTTGCTTCCATAGCTATTTGCAATCTTCTCTCCATGTTTGCTGTCAACAGCATATGAAATAAGCACCTACAATCTTGTCAATAAAATGTAGCCAATAAAAAAATAGCATTGAAAGGAAGCAAACTTAAAAAAAAAAACTAATATTTTTAATGTATATTTTGAAGCCTGAGATACTCCATAGTATTTTGGCTTAAAAGGTAGTCTCTTGATTAGGGATCCTAGTTTGCACAGAATAGTATAAGCATCATTAGAGTGAAACTGGATTTATAAGTTCAAAAACTGACCATTTACCATTAACAGGAACTACCGCATGTGATAGAAGTACCACTCAGGCTACTAACTTGGTTATATATTCTTATTTTAACAAAACATAGTTATAAAAATATTGATTAACTAATCTCTTTCTCTCTCTCTCTTCTCTCTCTCTCCTCCTTCCCTCCCTCTCTCTCTCACCCTCCCCCACAAATAAATAGTCAGCTGGGTACATTTCTGAGAGAACAATGCCTCCCTCCAGATCCAATTGGATACAAGCCAGATCAACCTTCCCTGCAGGAGAAATCAGTATCAGGAGAATCAAATCAGTAATAAAGCAAGCCTTATTAGAGCTGATGTGGCACTTAAAAGCAGCAGTCTAAAACCCAAGCTATCACAAATCTGTTGACCAGGTAAAAGAAGAGAGTGCAAGGGCACAGAAAATAGGACCTATACTAAATATCGAAGATACATTCCCTTGAGTGTCTCTGCCTTTGCCTCCCATTTTATTTCCTGTTGCTTGACACTGCTGAAATAGCCTGCCCAATCCTGTTTTCCTTGTCAGCCACTCCATCCCCAATTCTCAACACTCAACACTCCAAAAGTACCAAACAGTCAGGGGTAAGGTGAGCCGAACAGGCATTACAGCACTTGCTCTAATGGCAGAGCCAAATATCTATGGATCTATCTGGTGTTGATTGTAACAAATGAAAAATAGCAAACTAGATTTTAAGAAAAATAAATGGTAAACACATAAATGAATAAATAAAAATAATGGAAAAAATAGCCATGATGTGTCTGTAAAAGTAAAAGATGGGATAAAGGTACAGTGAGGCTAAACAAAAGTGGTCCAATGTTGTGAATGTTATGAATAAATTTAGCATGGTGAAGATGTAGGCTTAATTATGAATGAAGGGGCTACATGTATGATTTGTTTTCACTGAAGAACTAGAAATTTATTCAGAGGGAATTGTGTAATGTTGTGAACTAGGAATGGGAAAAATAATAACATGAATTAATATTTGGAAGCCAGACAGTTGTGTACCGGGACCAAAAGGGTTGGCTATTTGGAGACCCCAGATTGATTAAGAATAGTAAGCATTGTCTTAAAAATAGATCTGCTTATTTCAATATATTTTTAAGTATTTATATTCTTAACCTGTCAAAGGAATGGCTATAAAAATATGATCATGGCTGATTTGATTGTTTTTAGTGAAAAACTGGGAAAACTGGAAAAAAATGAGTTATGGTAAATTCTGAATTGGGCCAAACTATTTTCTACTCTTGTTCTGACTGGGAAGATATGGACATGGATAAAAACAAACAAACAAATAAACCAGCAAACAAACAAACCTAGAGTGAAAGTAAAATTACTGCAGGAAAAAAAATGAGCCCTGTATGAAAATATATAGGTTAATCTTTCAATAGAAAGAAGGAAAGTAGATATAAGAAATAAGAATATAGAAGTAGCTTGGAACAGAGAGAAAAGAATGAAGGCATTGAAGCGTATGGAGTTACATTAATGGAAAGTACAGTATGAAAAATAATACTTGGCACAATGAGAAACTCAAAAAGGATATAGATGTGAAAAAATGCATATGAACAGATGCAAAAATATGGATGCTAAGATTAAAAATGTTGTATAATACACAGGAAAAGAAAAAGCTAGTGGCAAAGAATATAGTTACTAAAAATAGAGTAACTAAAATTTTAAAAAATGGCAGAGAAAAAAACATCAATTTTGATTGAAATTTTAAAAAAATGGGTAGATGAAAAGAGTAAATTAGAAAACCTTTATTGGGGTGAAACCAAAAAGTAAATGATTTGGCATTAAAATAAAAGGAAAAGCTTGAAGGAATATCTTAGAGAGCCATATGGGCGTGCTAGGAATTGGAATTAACGATATGTTAGATTATATTTAAAATTAGAGAAATCTAGTTATGCATCTTGTGGAATACTGAAGAATGGTAAGATTCTAAGACAAACTTTTGTAACAAGAAAAATAACAAAAATTGGACCTAGTTTACTTTTAATTTGACTGAGCTTTTTTAATGTATTTATAGGACGACTGCACCTGCCCTTTTGACTGGAAGAATGCAATTAATGTTCGCCTACACAAAGAGAAAGGAAGCAAGAATACATGCAAAGACTACAGGAGGATAAATTTGTTAAGCATGCCTAACAAGATGTTTAACAGAATTACAAATGATGTGGATGACCATGAGGAAAATTTGGAAAGGATAAGGACAAGAAGTATGCATAAAATATTTTCAGTTTTCATCAAGTCAATTGAAAAGAAGTTTATGAAAATATTTTGTTCATTTGTTGATTTAGGAAAAGCACATAATGAAAGATNAGGCATATACAATAAGAATGAAGGCTATTGCTGAGCGCATGGGATGTGCTCCAAAGATTGTAAGCTGCCATGAGTCTCCAGAGAAGGGCGGCATATAAATGCGAATTTTTTTAAAAAAAATAGTCTTGAATTATGGTATATCTTGCATAAACACAGATTTGAAAGCTTGTTCCTAAACGTGATTAAAATGGACAATGAGAGTAATATGGGATGCTTGGTGAGTATTTCAGTGCTGAAAGAGAATAAGGCAGCAATTTGTAATTTTCGTTTGGTTGTTTAATGTATTAGTAGATAAATGTATAGCTTGTGGTGATATTAGAAACATAACAGCTGACTGGCTAAGAACATGAAAGCATGTATATTTCAGTATGCATGATTTGCAGTATGATACAATGAAGAATATGTGTCTGAAAATGAATGAATTAAAGACCCAGGTAGATGTGTTTGACGGGGAAAATGGAATGAACGATTGTAGGTTATACATAAATAGCAAAAGTGATGACAAATAGATGAATGCATGTATCTTGGTAGATTATTTTTCTAAGGACATGGAATGAAGAAATTTCACCACATGCAGGGCTGCTAGAAACATAGTAATCTGTGGGAAGGAATTAAAGTTTAGTGAAAGAAATTCATCGTGCAAGGAAGTCATAGCAGGGGTGTCAAACTGACAGCCCACGGGCCAAATGCATCACGCACAAGCCACACCCACCCCAGTCTACAAATGGGGGAAATGTTGCAAAATGTCACATGATGGCAACGTGACATCCATGTCATAGAGTAATATGAAGAGAGCTTTTTTTAGCTATTACTAAACAATGAACAGATGCAGTCTGGATTGGTGACAGGTGATTTAATCAGCCTTCTTGTTCTGGTAATAGTTCCCAACATATCTCCCACAACTTTCAGTAGTTAAGCTGGAAAAAAAAGAGAGAGGAAATTCTTAAATATTATGGACATAAAGTAGGAAAACAGGGGGTGGGGAGAAAGTTTGTAGACTAGATTTCAATGCAGTCCTGCTTTGAACATCTGTTCATCCCCAGAACTATTTTTTAATATTAGTACAAAGCAAAGCCATATTAAAGTATGGGAAAGATAGTGGGGATTGCACTAAATTGAAACTGCAGTCAGTATAAGAAAGCGTTGCACCCTCATGTTGACAGAGAGCAGTCAACTGCTTTAAGTGCTTGTATTCTAGGATGCAATAAAAAGCATTATCTAGCTGTGCTGTTTTGAGTGTCTGAGTGGCTTCTGTTGAGTTCAAACCAGGAAGTCTAACAGAGGAGATAGAAAGTATTACAATTGGTATTATTGTCCTATATTATCTTTCTATCTTTCTTAAGTTCTCAAGCTGCCACATTTACCAATATAAAAAGCACCAAAGCAGGAATTCCCTTATGATGCTCTTCCCTCAGATTCAGTGGGAACAGAAGATTGCAGTCCTGTTTTCTAAAAAGAGATGGAACAGGGCATTTACCTTTATGGATACATACTGATGGTGGTTTTTTGTCTTTCATCAAATTTAATGAGAACCAGTAGGTAAAAACAGGATAATTTTTCTGCATGACACTAGCTCTAAGGCACTCATTCCAAAATTTTACTGTTACACTAATTTATATCTTTTTTTAATTGAAGAACTCCAAGTTTTAAGGAAAAGACTTCTCATTTTTCACCTTTGGAATTGGTGTATTGAGATGCTTAAAGGTAAGAACAAAACTGCTGGTATACGTAATAACACATGTTGGGTATCAGGCTTTACTACATGCCACTAATAATGCAAATCACAAGTTAGATTATTTCTAAGATGATACTAGGAGTGAAAACTATTCCATGGGAGAAAGATGGTTCTATTGATATGTATCATGCTTGAATGTACTTGGAACAGCTCTATTAATATCTAAGGGAATTAGATCCATATTAAATATACTTTAATTTCTAACTGAAATCAGAGGAACCAGAAACCCTTTGAAAGGTAGTAGGTACAATGGGGCAATCACCCAGGGCTCCATAAATGGAGGAAGTCTTCAAAATTAGTATTTGAATATATATTTCAATACTTCAAAACAGAGTATTTGAATATATCAGAAGGAATACTTTTCATTCAAATCAACAACATTAAATAGTTAGAAGAAAATAGAGAGAATTATTTCATGAAATCAGGATTCTCACACATTACCAATTATAGGGCCATTGACTTAATGACCCAGAAACAATACAGAAAAAATGAGATTGTTGTAAGGTGCTATGTGAGAGGAGTAATCAAATAAATACTCTAGTCTCAGGAGACTCTGAATCATAAAAAGCATGAATAGGACTTAAATATACTCAACTGTGCTCTGGAATTGTATTCAATTTGACATTAAAGTTATTATTTAAATTATATTTCATTATGGATCATTTTATTATTATGCTCAAGGTGACAATGGCATTTAACCAATTTAGGTACAGGAAAGAAATTCCAGTAGGATATGTATGGAATGGAATCTTTCCTATGATTTAGCTTGTGAAATCTCATATATCACAATCTATTTCCTAGTCTTTAAAATTCATTGAAACTGCTTTTGGGTGAGGGACATTTTTTAGAAAACAAATGTTTTGTAAAGGCAAATAATTCATTAAACATTAATTCTGAAGAAAGTCAAAGCCTTCTTCTCATTTCTTTTCATTTCTAAAATGAAAGTGTTATTTAACAATGTCTAGCAGGAAACTTGCCTATTTTTTCTCCATCTGTGGGAAGGGAAAAACTGAGAGAAAGAGAAGCATCTGCCAAGCTTTATATTCCTTCAAATGCTAAAATGAACTAATGTCAAATCAAATTTCTCCTATGAATGGAAACTTAGCTGGGAGTGTTGTGTTTGGCACAGTCCGTCTGCTACTGATTTTTTTTCCAATTCTGCACCTCTGTGTTCAGTTGGCATCCTTAGACTTAATTAGTGACAATTTTCTTCACACCAGATTGTGCGGGCATATGTTTGTGTGTGTAGCTGCATGTATTCAGGCATATTTGTGTACATTTTTCAGAAGCTTCCATATGCAGTTATTATCATGATTGTTCAAAACTCAGAGAGGAAAATAAGAGTGGGGGGAGTGGGCTGGGCGATAACAACATTTTACCTTGGATCTGTCCTTTTGATTTATTTGTGAATCATAAATAAGCTTCAAGAAAGATCTGGAAAGGAATGGACTGAAAGCTTGCCATAAAAGAAACTTGCCTTTTATATAATATTTGAATTTATTTCCTGTCTAGAAGATACTATCCCCTGCTATGAAACCAACTGGAATTTTCTTTCCCTCAACTGTTACCAAATGTACTAGATTTTATTCCCACATTGTTTAAAGAAGCAAATCCAATAAATGTCACCTCCATCACCACCTCCCATTTCTACAGCTTCAGCTAATCTATAAAGTGATGTGCTTTATCTGCCTTACTAAACCAAAACCTGTGGAGCTGAAAACAACTAAGTCCAGATCAGTTTATTTCTGGACTTCAGAGATTAAGTGTGGAAAAGAGGGGAGGCTACAAAATGCTGGATAGTGCCCCCCTTTTGAAGATAAAACCAGCATCCATAGCTGCTGAGTCCAATCCTGGGTGTTCAACCCCATGCCTTCACTAAAGCAGTTACTGATTTTTTTTAATGCGCCTTGTTCAGATATAATTCCCTGCACGTTCAGAGGATTACATACTGTTTATGCATCATGCAATCTCACTGAGTCCTGTTTCTTTACAGTACTTACTCCTGCTGCTAAAAGGAAAATAGGCTCTAACAATCTCTTTTGGTGCCAAAGCTGCTGTACTGAATGAACATATCCTGCCTGCAGTTGTCTGATTGATCCTTGTGATCCCTCTATCCAACATGAGTTCAAAAGCATGCTACAGCTCAAAGGGGCTAAAAATTGGTATTCGTTTAAGATTTACTTGCAAACTAGGGCTTTCTTACATATCAGCAGATGCTATCTGGCCTTTCAAGAAGTAAACACAGAAGTAATTCAAACTTTGCATCCATTTTAAAAAACTGCCATCATTAAAAAGGAAAATGGGCATGTGCAGACATGCCTTGTGCCAAACTCCACCACTATTCAAAAATACCCTTGAAAGTAGTGGAAAAAAATGAACAGAAAAGAGCAAATGAGAGTCATGCCATACGTCATTTCAATTTAGATTCCAACTGTTAGATATTTACTAACTTACCTGTGATTGGTTGAACTGCGGAAGTAGGAAAACAAATGGCCATCACTGGCTGAAGCCGTGAACAGCTCCCCTGTAAAAGGAGCAGCTGCGGCTTGGGTTCTTCAGTTCCTGCTGATACAAAATAAAGAGTTTTACCGATCTGAGCATCCTGCGTCTTCACTCACTCTGCGAATCTAACACTGGTGATGAAGGTGGGATCCTGAAGCAAAAAAGGACCAGATCAACCTGAAACCACATGGCATCGTGGGCCATTACTCATGAACAGTGACCAGGATGATGTTGGGATCCAACATTCCCCCAGCACCCTTCAATCCAGCTACAGAAGACTGGGAATCATACATCGACTGGTTCCACATGTTCCTGGAAGGGAACAATCTCCTCAACATATTGGAACAGAGGAAAAGAGCCATTTCCCTCATGCACTGTGGACCCAAGGTATTCAAAATGGCCAAGGAATTATCCTCATCCAACAAATTGAAGACAATGGCCTGGCCAGACCTGGAAAGGATCCTGAGAGACCACTACATGCCCCAAGCATTGTGTTTATTTAAGCAACACAAATTCTACCAGCGAGACCAGAAAGAAGGAGAGTCCATCAGCGACTTTGTAGCAACCCTGTGAGAAATCACTGCCAGGTGTGAGTTCCTCAATGTGGATGAGGCAATGAGGGACCGACTGGTCCTAGTTCTCCGGGATCTAAACCTCCAGAGCTGGCTGCTAATAAACCCAAAATAACCTTCAAGGAAGCCCTGGAAGAAGCCTCTGCAACAGAAGCATCCCAGCAGTCAGCCTCTGCCATGAAAAAGATGAATAAGCCGCCGCCGCAAAGAGAGATGGCTGCTATACACTACGAGGACATCAAATCAGGCTCTGACCCAGATGATGATAAGGAAATACATCAGCTACAATCGGAACGAGCACCCAAGAAACAGGACAAGGGAAGAAAAAACTTCTGGTGTGCTGGCTGTGAGGGGAACCACCCAAGGTCAGAATGCCATTTCTGCGATGCAATCTGCCAGAGATGTGACCAAAGGGGGCACATTGCAAAAGCCTGCTGGGCCACCCAGCCCAGCAGCTACCATCAGAGGCCAAGTACTCCCCCATGAAGCAGAGCAAACCAACATGGAAGCAGGCAAGGCACCTTCAGCTGGAGCTGAAGAAACAACAAGCCACCTACAGAGAGGGGTGAGATGCACCAAACAGTGACCGTGGGCCACTCCATCACAACCAACGTGAAAAAGGTACACATCCAAGTAAAGATAGAAGAAAATTGTGCCAGATGGAAGTGGATTCCAGGTCGTACCTGTCGATGGTTTCCTGGGGCACCATCAAGCAGTTGAGCCCCGGCATAACCAAAGCCAAGCTTAAACAACAGAGACTAACTCTGAGAGACTACCAAGGGAACAAGATCCCAGTGATTGGGATCGGCAAGTTCCAAGTACACTTCAAAAAGTTCTTGGACTACCTATCCTTGACCATAGTAGATCAGAACAGACCAAGCCTGCTGGGTCTAGAATGGTTCCAACCTTTGGGAATTGAAGTCACCAGGATAAACAGCATCACCAAGACTGAGTGGGAAGACAGTCTGATGGAAGAGTTCTGGGACATGTTCAACGGACAATTGGGCAAGTACTTGGGGACCCCCATTTAATTTCATCTAGACCCAAGTATTGCCCCCATCAGAATAAAGCCAAGATGAGTCCCCTTTGCACTGTGGCCAAAGATTGATGAGCAGTTAGATAAGCTCATCACCCAGGGAATTGTGGAACCAACCGATCATGCAAAATGGGAGACCTCCATAGTCATGCCTATTAAGTCAGATGGATCAGTGCGCATCTGTGCTGACTATAGGGCAACCCTGAACTGTGCCCTACAGCAGAGTGCATACCCCATCCCAGTGGTGCAACACCTTTTACACTCCATGGGGGCGGGGAAAGCTTGACCTCACCCAAGCCTACCAACAATTACTGTTAGACAAAGAGATAGCAGAGGACCAAACAATCGTCATGCATCGGGGGGCATTCAGATGTAAACGCTTGCAATTCGGGGTCAGTGTAGCCCCTGGGCTATTCCAGAGCCTAATGGAATGCCTCCTACAGGGACTTGAGGGGGTGGTGCCCTACTTCAACAATGTCCTTATCTCAGCCAAGGACAAGGGCCAATTACAAAAACGCCTAAGGACCGTGTTAAGCCATTTCCAGGAGGTGGGGCTAAAAGTCAAAAAAGAGAAGTGCCAACTAGCAGCAAGCAAGGTGGAGTTCCTAGGGTACCTGATAGATAGCTCAGGAATACATCCCACCAAGAGCAAACTTAAAGCAATTAAAGAAGCCCCCAAGCTAAAAAACAAAACCGACCTACAAACTTTCTTGGGACTTCCTAACTTCTATAATATATTTTTACCACAGAAAGCAATGATTACAGAACCTTTACACAGACTGCTTGACAAGAAAGCAGCCTGGACCTGGGGACAGAAGGAAGAAATGGCATTCAAAGGAATAAAAAACATTCTAACATCAGACAGTGTATTGATACAATACAGCGAGGCACTCCCATTAATCCTGACATGTGACACATCACCATTTGGGATAGGAGCTTTAATCAGCCACACAGTCCCCAAGAGAAAAGAAGCCCCCATAGCCTTCTACTTGAAAAAATTATCAAAGACTGAATAAAATTATAGCCAACTAGATAAGGAAGCATTGGCCACAGTAACAGGAATCAAATGCTTCCACGAATACGTTTATGGGAAAAAGTTCACCCTGATCACAGATCACAAGCCACTGCTGGGAATAATCATGGGAAACCAGGCCACACTGAACATCCTGTCACCCAGAATGACAAGATGGACAGAATTCCTTGCAGCATACGATTATGACCTGATACATAGACCTGGCAAGAACATAGACCATGCTGACACACTCAGCTGATGCCGCCTGCCAGACCTAGACAAGGATCCAGCACCATCCACATCCATGTTGCTAATAGTGACTCTAGAAACCACCCCAGTGACAGGCACAGACATCGTGAGAGCTACGGCAAAGGACAAAACCTTGGCATGAATCTTGAACTGGGTGTGGAGGGGTTGGCCAGAGATGGAGACAGTGGAGGACATCAAACCATTCAGAAACTGCCAAATGGAACTCTCAGATCTGAAAGTGTGTTTGCTATGGGGATTCCAAAAGAACTAAGGGAAGGAACATTAGATATACTGCATGTAGGGCACCAAGGAATAGTAAAAATGAAATCATTGGCAAGGAATTATGTGTGGTGGCCAGGAATAGACAGGGATATAGGTGACTGGGTGGCAATCTGCAAAGCCTGCCAAGAGTCCCAGCCCACACATCCCACAGCACCCACCCACAAATGGGAAACTCCGTGGGGACCATGGTTGAGATTGCACATAGACTTTGCGGAGCCAGTGAAGGGATACATGTTCCTGGTAGTGGTGGATGCATAGTCCAAATGGTTGGAGGTAAGCATTATGCAATCCACCACAACCGAAGCAGTAATTAGAACACTAAGTAGACTTTTTGTGATGCATGGGCTGCTAAATATGATAGCTTCCAACAACAGGCCACAGTTCATGACCACCCAATTCGAGAGGTTCCTAGCAACACACGGGATAAGACATGCCCTTTCCACCCTGGGGCATCCCGCGATGAATGGCCAAGTGGAGAGGATGGTTCGATCAATGAAGGAAACACTAACCAAGTTGGGACCAGGGGACACCCAAGCCAAAATAGACAAGTTACAAAGCATTCAACATATAAGACTAAGCATGACAATGAACAGAAGTCCCACTGAACTATAGATGGGAAGGAAAATAAGGTCACAATTAGACAGACTACACCCCCAATACAACACTGACAACCCAGCAAATTCATCCAGCAGATGCAAGGCATTCCAGGTGGGTGACCTAGTATACACCAGAAACCTAATAGGCGAACCACTATGGCTACTGGCCAAAATAACCCAAATAACAGGCCCCCAATCCTACTGGTTGAAACAAACAATGGCCAAAATTGGAGAAGACACATCGATCAACTCTGGGGGAGACAGATAAGGTGAACACCAGAAATGCTAGACACCCCCAAAGGGGAACGAGAGAACTTGCAAACAAAAACACAAATAGACCAGGCCCTGACAACTAACGAGGCAAACCCACAACAATTAATGTCAAGTCTGAATAGAGAGTGAGATCACATACCAGCAGTCCAGTGATGGGTCAGCAAGGCCAGAGAAGAGCAGGCCAGGTAGAGACGTGAGAGGGCGGCCTTTAGTGGAAACAGTACCCACTGAGAGTTTCCAGGAGGTTCCAACAAGAGAGCCCAGAGAAACAATAGATCTGTCCGGAGAGGCTGAAAACCCACCAACAACTGAGCTGCGCAGGTCTGGTCACACCCACAAGAGTCCCGCCTACTTGCGGGACTACACACACTAAAAAGCACCGGATTGTTGAATCTAGACCAGTGGGGAGGGGTGTTAGATATTTACATACTTACCTATGAACCGCAGAAGCAGGAAAACAAACGGCTGTCACTGGCTGAAGCTGTGGATAGCTCCCCTGTAAAAGGAGCTGCCGCGGCTTGGGTTCTTCAGTTCCTGCTGATACAAAATAAAGAGTTTTACCGATCTGAAAATCCTGCATCTTCACTCACTCCGTGAATCTAACACCAACAATTATAGCCATTAGCCAGCAAAACAATTTATCAGATAAACTAAACATGTGTTTGTGTATCAGCCCTTCCCAAACATTTTTTCTCTCACAAAGATCTGAGTAATAGACATTACACTGATTAAAAAGCACTCTCATCAATGACTACAAAGCTAAACATGGTTACTGAAAGCAAATCAGATTAGACTAATATTTATTTATTTATTTATTTATT
>AZIM01000592.1:130281-154636 GCA_000516915.1 Ophiophagus hannah
CCATCTGGAACCTTTCCGGGTCCATCAGACACCTGGGGTGGAACCACCTAGTCGGCTCCACCTCCCAGCAATGCAGGGTGGCATACTGGAAGGCCAGTCAGAGGAGATAATGATCAGTCCATGACAGGGGTTCCCCCACCCAGAGCATTAAACCACTGTCCAGAGATAAAAACAAGGTCAAGTGTGTGCCCCCCACCATGAGTCGGACCCTGAATTATTTGGGTCAGGTCCATGGCCATCATGGTAGCCATGAACTCCCGATCCATCCTCGACATCCCGCCCAGAGAAGGCAGGTTGAAATCCCCCAGCACAATAAGCCTTTGGGGAAAAAATAATCTCAGATTCTGCAGAAACAGACAAAAACTAAAATTAAGGTAGCAAATGTAGGGATCAAACAATCCTAATCTTTTGTTTAGGGAAAAATAAACAGATCCTTTTGAAAATAGATAACAACCTGAACAGTATTTTGGGTCATGTTCTCTCAGCCCAACTATTATTTAAGAGTTCTTGTCAGGATAAAGAGAATGAATACTTCAGAATAAATCATTAAGTTAAATGTATATGGGCTTGGATAGAAATGTAATATGAACCAAACCAATAAACAAACAAATCTATGGTGAAGACTACAGATATCATTTCACAGATATAATGTTGACCAAACTCAGTATATATTTTCAATTCTTCCTAATGTTATAGTATAAAAAAAATCCAAAGATTTTTATGGTTTCAATGCTAAAAGCTACTAGAAAGCTAAGAATTTGACCACTTTACAATGTTCCCAGATGATATATTACCATTTACTGTTTTATATTTATTTAAAGATTGTGTCTGCTAAATATCATTTGTTTCCAGTCACTAGGTTTTAGTTAGAAAAGTTTTCTTATTGCCATTTCCTGAATGCTAAATAGCTTACAGAATTTAAAAGTCAAAGAAGTCTTCTGTAGTGACACCAGAGGTGGTATTCAGTAGGTTCTGACCAGTTGTGAAGAACCAGTAGAGGAAATTTTGAGTAGTTCAGAGAACCAGCAAATCCCACCTCTGACTGGATATTTTACAATATCCTTCCCCTGCCACGCCNCCCACAAAGCCACACCCACAGAACCGGTACTAAAAAAAATTTGAATCCCACCACTGAGTGACACTCATTCTTTTCATATGGGGAATGATCCATGCAATGATTCCCTTGATAAAGTAATCATTCAGACTGTATCACATAACTATTCAACCATTACAATTGTTTCACTGTTCAATAATACGGTGAGCAACGTTTGCTCTAATCATTACAATGTATTTGTTTTTCCTCCTGCTTTAAAGTAAATAAGATAATTCTACTTTCTGCAGAACCTTGTACTATGTTCACCAAACAATTAGATTTTTACAAAGTTCCACATGCATGAAGTCAGTTCAGGAACAAGACATTTATTTATATAATTAATAAAACACCACGAGAAACTACTGACCATCATTGCCCTCCAATATTTGCATATTAATTATGAGTAAACAGACTCTATAAATATAAAATGCTTATGGCTTCTTCACATAATCAGAAACTCTGACCAGAAGAATTCTATATGAAAGACACCTCTCAGGCTTCTATTACCAGTATTGATTGAAGCTTTCTACCAGTTTGTAGCACATAACACGTAGTACAGCTTTGCTTGACCTGGGTTCCTTCAGAAGTATAGACATTCTCTATTATAATTTTCAGCAATGGCCATGATGGTTTTGGGATGCTGGGAGATGAAATAACTACTTTGGGAAAGTGCCCAACTATGGAAGGTGGTTCTTAATTATATTAAGTTTATATGTTCCATAAACTTAATATAATCACATCACTTAATAATCACAACTTAATAAACAATCACGTGCCCAAATACATGATTTGGAAGTCACATATTTGCTTCATTATTTTACTGTGCACTCTCTATAAGTGTTAAGTCTAGTCCCAAATCACCCAAATATTGCCTACAATGCTATATAAATATAGTTTATATCCCAAGTTCTCTATGCTAATATTAAATAAGTTAACAATCAAGATGCATAAATTCCACTAACTTTTAAACAATAGCTGAATTAACCACTTATCAGGATATTATACTTTTGGATGCTCAAAAGGAAATTGACAAGAAGACCTTTAAGTTCCCTTCTGCATGTAACTCTATAGTTCTGAGTGCAGTGGAGTGGGCTCATTGTCTGGGAAAAATGTAGGAGATCATGGAGGGTAATAGCTTTTCAACAAAATTGGATTTACATTGAAAGGTTCCCTGACCTGCTTTAAGTAAATACGATTTTTCCTCTGAGAAATTATGCTTCTTTTCCCAGCACTGGAATTTACACTGGTATTTAAAGTAAGTAAAGTCAAACTGATTCTTAAGAAATTTTATTCTTTATATCTTTTCCTACTGACTTCTTACAGCTGTAATTTGGGCTTTTTTTCATTTTGCATCCAGTGCCAACAGGAAGAGATGCTGAAAATATTCTAAAGTCAAAATACCTCCTAAGCACAAGCTATAGCTTTGACATGTTTGCTCTGTCCTTCTGATGACAACCATGTTTTGCATTTAAGAACAATTGGCAGCCTGCAGAATAGCCAGAAATAAAAGACAAAAGCATTCCAAATTCAATTTGGAAAGAATACAAGTCAAAGTTTACTTATGCTTAGTGCAGCCCCAGTCCGTTAACTTCATTTTTTAAACACCCAGCACACAAACATATACAACTAAGTAGATAGACAAATAACCTTGGTTATTTTAGAGGACACAAAAAAAAATAGGAAACAAAAAAAGGAGATAGGGGGAAGGAAGGAAAGAAGGAAGGAAGGAAAACTTCAATATTAAATTGGTTTTTGTAGAAGGAATATTTGTTAGGGAGCATGCTTGGATTTTGGGGGTGTAATTGCTGTATCATCTTAAATAAAATGAAGTCCTTGAAATTTCTCATATTGTTTGGAAAGAATATTAGAGAACATTAAAGGGGCAAAAAGACTTTATTTTATGAAAAAAAGGGAGATGGAAATAAAAGCTGCTAAAACTATTTATGCAGAGTTAAAGCATACCTAGTGTAAATTAGCTACCCCCATTTTTCTATACATAGCAATTTTACATAAAGATATGGATTCTTGCTGCACAAGTGGTTACCAGAACAATAAACAAGCTTTATTAACATCAAAAATCCCTGCTAACTCATGTCACAACCACCAAATCATGCTTAGTATGAGATTAGAGACACGGTATTGAATGTGTTTTTGTTTCTGTTAAAACAAACAAGCAAACAATATAACACATTTTGGAGACTTTTTAGAAAGATACAGGTTTTCTCAAATGCATTTTCATATCCAGAAAGGGAAGGGACAAAATTTATGCCTTCTTTAAAGCTCCAATTCTCAACAGAATTTTACAAGTTCTCATCTCCATTTCTGTTATCCATGAAATTAATTCACAACATTGTATAGAAATATTTATGCTACTCTTTGAAAGGTGGGAGGAGGATTATATCTTTATTTATTCCCTTCCCTCTTCAAAGATCAGTTCAAACACTTTGAGCCAGATCCCGAGGCTATGTCCTTCTCCGCTTCTGCCTAATCAGGCTGCTTGGATTACAAAAAGCTTGCCTGGTGTTTACTTCACATAGATTAAGAACTAAGTGGAGAGAGGAAGGAGACCACTATATTTGCAGCTAGTCCTTGACATAGGACCATTCATTCATAGATCATTCAAAGTTTTGGTGGTGATGAAAAGATGATGGTTATGACTGCTTCTTGGAGTTCTAGTCATCCCAGCACACTGCATCATGACCTGGATGCTTGGCAACCCATTTACATTTATGCACAGTTGCCAAATAACATGGAATCAGTATTTGTAACCTACTGATGGCTTTTCCTGAAGGTCAATGGGTAAGCAAGACTTCCCACCTGCATATTCTTCCCAAGCCATTTGCACATCCCCATGCACCATCCATGACTTTATCATGCATTTCTTGCACCCTCACACACTACCTCATATCCATGTGTATCATCCCCAACACATGCCAAACCCTCAAAGACCTCCCTGCACCTATGTCGCACCCTCCCCTCTTCACACTATGATTTTTGTAATCCTTCTTGCAGCCTCCCTTGACCCCAGGGTCTCTTACACATTCTTCTGGACCCTCTTTGACTTTCACCACATCTCTTATGCATTTTTACTCTTGTGCACCTTTACCCAACCTCTTGCACACTCTTACTCTGCACTACATATCCCCACCACTCCATCTCCCACCTGGCAGCAGCCACTATAGGCTTGTTGACTGGGATTTGTAACTTCCTGCCTTCTCCACTGACTTTGGTTGTAGGATGTCAGAAGAAAGTTGCCTTGCATAATGACAGTGGTGGGATTCAGCCAGTTTGCACCACTTCGGGAAAACCTGTTGTTAAGTTTCTGAGCAATCTGGTGAACTGATTGTTGGAAGAAATCATTAAGGCAGAGAACTGGTTGTTAAATTATTTGAATCCCACCACTGCATAATGACCATGGGATTCAGTTAATAACAGCATCTAAGACTCCAGGGATTGCTGTGACTAAGCAGTGTGGTTGTACTTTATGATCACTTTGCTTAGCAACAGAATTCCCGTCCCAGTTGCCCTCATAAATTGAGGACTATGTTTTCTTCCCATAGCAGAGAATAGTGGGCAGATGGATACTGCCTCCTTGCTTATTTTCCAAGCTTTATTCAACCAAACTTTCTCTACAAATATTTAGTTGAATATGCACATATGCTCATCTTGCTCACACATTAAAGGAAATGAAGCAGGACAAGGGATTCCAGTGTATCAGTCTGTCATCCACCAAGACCTACATTTTCTGGAATCTGCCTATGAGTCCTAATAAAGTGAAACATATTTACAGATGATAACAATAGCATAGATACATTGGCCCTGAACTAATTGCTTCTAAATCCACTAAAAAGAGGCCACTTAGAGCTTGGAGATGTTAATACTAGAAAGTGTAGTAATACTAATGCTACTAATACATAGAAAATAGTATTGTATCTTCAGTCACATTCAAGGGCAATGAACGATAAGTGGTAAGAAAAACTCTTCAAAAGTGGGTTCTAAGGAAGACAAGAGACAGCATTTCTATACATTTATTTTGTCATATAATGAATAATGTAGACCATATATTCTTGTAAATCAGCTGAGAATTTTCAGTTGCCAATAGGCAGCCCCAAAATTATGTGTACCTTATCCACAGATGTTCTTATCTGACTATATATATGATAATATTTCTTTACATGCATGCATATAAGTATATGCTTGCATATAAACCCATCTGGAGATAAGCTGGCCCCTAAATTTTTAATCAAAATACCATGAAAAATGGATAATCCATGGATTACCCATAGATAAATTTAAAAAATTGTAGGGTTGGCTTATCAGTGAGTGGCACATTTTTTTTCCATAGCATTTTGGTTAAAAATTCAAGGGTTGGCTTATCCACTGATTGATTTATATATGAGCATAAGCCACAATCATTATTCAGAGATACTGTGAAATCCAATGTGTAAATTTCCATAGATAGATAAACAAACAAACAGATAGAAAGCCGGACAGATGTAAATGAAGTTATAGATGTAAACGTGGATGTATGTGGATGTAAATGTAGATATAGACTGTACTTCTTATATTTTAAAATTGGATGAACATGAATCAAAGATAGAAAGTGTTTTTCCATTTCTTTTTTGTAATGCAGAGCCACTGAAAATGATCAGTGTAAACTTAGTTAAGGTTTAGCAAAGAAAACCTGAAAATGTCTCTTTGAAAAACCAGAAAAATGAAAAATGCTTACCCCATTGGCAGCCAGATTATAATTCAAATTCCTTTCCTCTTTCTACATTGACCTTTTCCCTTCCCAAAAGTTAAACATTCCCCCAGAGATTAGACTGGCCCCCACTCTGATTCTCTTCCAGAAGGCATTGAAGACCTGATTCTGCCAGTGGGCCTGGGGAACCCAGAGCAGGATGGAGCCCATTAAATGGCTCGTGTAATCTGCTGTCACTGGGGAGGGAGGGAGGGGGTGATTTTACTATATTAATTTATTTGATTTTATGAGTTTTATTGTTTTAAATTGTGGTTTTATATGTTGAGTTGCCATGGCGAATAGGCGGCAATTCAAATCTAATTAATTAAATAAATATCAATTACAAGAAAGTTTATCAATTCTTTTTATAAGCAAAACCAATGTCCTCCCATTGATGCATACATATTTACCCACAAATGTCTCTGGATTGCAAAGGAGAATCAAAGGGAGGGGGGATTGCAATCATAACCATGTCATTGAATTTGTTGTTCATTTTTACATTGAATAATGCAGTTAAATGAGCCAGGCTTTGATCAAATAACTGTGGATGCCATATTGCTTTTTCTATCCTTCTGCTGCAAATGTTCCTGCTGGAATATATTAATATATTGTGATTTTTAATTAAGTATGCATGAAATGCATGAAAATCTGTAGCAGCTCTTCAGTAGTTCCATTTTAATAGAGGGACAGCAGCATATCCCAGCAGCACTAAAGATTTTTTTTTTTATTTTTTTGGCAAAAGCTCATTTGCAATTATTGTTTGGTGTTCAGTTGGGACCTTACTGTTCTTTTGCCCCATTTAGAAAAGTCCAATACAAATTCTTAAGGGCTCTACTAAATGTTGTCTGTGTTCCTAGAGTAGTATTAAAGAATGAGAAAGACTTCACTAAACAGATACAGGGATTGTATTATTGCTTATAAATAGAAGGTATTGTTATTTTCAAGTCTGAGTTATTTTCTCACTGCAGGCAGTTATGAATTAATATGGAATAGAATAATTCTATTAAAAAATTTCAATACTATCGTTTTCCAGGGAGGCATTTTTAATAATATTCATAGCACTTATGCAATATGCCCCAAATGTGGAAGCTCAACCGAGTCACTCTCTCCTATCCAGAAGTGTTTTCCTGAGCAGTCAGATCCCTTTCATTAAATCAGCAAGATATCTATAACATATAACAATCCTAAATCATCTATACCATATAACCATCCTAAAGGATCCTAAACTTTAATGCTTATCCTGTTGCCATTTATAAGTATAGACACAAATATTCCAAGTGAACTAAGGTTGGGTCCAATTGGAAAAGTGTCCTTGATCTATCACCATTTATTTAATAACCATTAAACATAACAATGCTGAACATTTCCAACCTACTTCTACCTTATTATAATGCTACATTCTACCTTATTATAATGCTACATCTGAAAGTACAAACCTCCCAGAGGTGGGATTCGGCTAGTTCACATCAGTTCAGTAGAACCGGTAGCTAATTTTTTGTTCTGTTCAGCGAACTAGCTGAAGCTTCGCCCCTCCCCTCCTTCAGATACTGCTTCATCCAGGCTCTCCTCGCCTGGTGGCTTGCCTGAGCTTACTAGATCTGCTTCATGCTGTAATGTCACCCTAGGGGAGGGAAGTGGGAGCACGGAGGCTCGCTTGCTCCCTTTCTCTACGCCTGCGCCATTTGGCCTTTCCTTTTTCTTTTTGATGTCTGAGCTACATGACTACCACATGACACATATGGCCCATATGTGTACATACATATTACATATTATAGAGTGTGTATAGGCACATAAAAAGATTCATTATGTACTATATATACTGTATTTGTATGGAGAGAGAGAGAGAGGGAGGGAGGGANGAGGGAGGGAGGGAGGGAGAGAGAGAGAGAGAACGCCACCTTAGAAACAGTGAAGGACCAGCCCATGATGACTTTGCCAGCAAAATTGGAGCTCAGGAGGGCTGCAAGCGACTCTCCTAAGTGCCATTTTCTCTGACAGAGGGTTGCAGGAGGCTGTTGCAGCTGAAACAGAGTTGGGAGCCCATTTTAGCTTGCAGACTGCTCAGGCCACCACAGGCTCCCCCAACATGAGTGACATTGAGCTAGCCACACCCACCCTGGCCCCAAGGTCAAACACAACCCTGATGTGAACCTCAGTGAAATTGAGTTTGACGCCCTTGCTATACACATTCAACCTCACTTATTGCATTTTGAAAAGCACACCTCCAATTTCTGCCACACATTTAACTATAACTTCTGTACATTAAAACATTACACACACCTTCATATTTACTTCCCTAGCCTGCACATGACCATTAGAACCAGGAGAGCTCATGGGCATTGCCAGGGAATTCTGGGCAGCAAAAGGGTTGTCAGCTGGTGGCAGCAGTGGGAAACCAAAAGCACATGGTTGGGACCTATACAGCCACCCTCCCCTTCACCTTAATAAAGCCAACATCCTTGGCTTACTGGCAGAAGGATTAGTGACACATACTTGTGGATCAGTCCATGCCTGTTGAAGCACACACACTTCCCACCTCCCCTCATCCCAGAAGCACCAACCTCTCAGTCTCCTCTCTCTGCTAGTGGCTGCCCCCTTCTCCCTTTCCCTCCCTAGTGCCAGGCAATCCCATGTTCCCTGCTGCTTCCAGACCCAGCTGCAGAGGCTGGTGTGCACCTGGAGGCATTGGCGCTGGACCTGGTAGAGACCAAAAAGAGGGAGTCAGGGAGGGTCAGAGATCTACCAGGAATGCGAGTCGTGCCTGAACTTCCTAGGGTGGCTCCAGAACAGCTGCTGATGGCCCATGGAGGTAGTTGCATGGCTTGGATGCTGAAAAGGAAAAGGAAAGACCAAACAGCACAGGAGCAGAGAAAGGGAGTGAATGAGCCTCCCTGCTCCCCCTCCCTTCCCCTTGGGTGATGCCATGGCAGAAGGCAGTTCTAGTAAGCTCAGATGAGCCACCTGGTGAGAAGAGCCCGGGAAAGACAAGGAGCTGCTGGGGGCAAGAATTCAGCCAGTTTGCTGAACTGAACAAAAAGTTAGCTACTGGTTCTACTGAACTGATGTGAACCAGCTGAATCACACCACTGCATATGGCATATATACATAGAGTTAAATAGTGTATTTTGGATGTTCAGTAGTAGTAAATAAATAGAGAGGGAAATTGTATCTCGTTGAGGCCTTTGAAGCAAGGGGCTGGGCAAGGTGAGCAGCCCATTGAGGTGAGGCCAGACATGACAAGGCATGGTGGGGAAGAGCGAGATGGGGCCGGGCATGGCAAGGAGAGGCCAGGCAAGGCAAGGCAAGGCAAGGCAAGGCACCCCTCAATGTGAGTGATGTCAAGTTGGCTATGCCAACCCAGTCATCTGAACACCCAGCCACACCTACCCAGCCGGTCATTAGGGCAGAGAACTGGTTGTTAAATTATTTGAATCCCACCACTGAATCCTCCCCATTATCTTTATAGTCCAAGAAACTAGGAAGGGTTTCTTCTGAGTCTCTTGTCCTGCCCACTATCCAACTGCAGGCTAAGCTGTCTATTATTTGGCTGTTTCCTTAGTGATGTCTCTTGGCCATTTTCTTTCCCATATACCATTACAACCATATTGTTAACCTAACCCCATTTGGAGTGCTTGAATTTGCTTTTAAACATGCAACAAAAGTGTAATTACAGGCCTCCTCAATCAAATTTAGTTTTATTCTCCAACTGTGCCAGACTTAATTGGAACTCATCTATTTTAAATTGTATTTGTTCATTGAACCATGACAATTTGGATATAAAAATTCATATTGGCTTGTATATGTAGCACCTTACCAATTTAAATAAGATTGCCTGAAATCAATTTAAATCAATTGGATTAATTGTCAGTATGTTAACTGGATTATTGTCAATTAGTTGCACACAATGCAAGTGTATAGACACCTACTCCCACTTACTCATCTATGGTAGTTTAGGTGTATGTTATGCAAATACATATCCAAATATATATGTAATGAAAGTATTTGCCACTTGCACCAGAAATTGTGCCATTTTAAGTAAACTGTGTTGATGTATTGTATTGTGATGTTCTGCATGAAAAGAGGCCATGACATTGACTAAAGGCAACATTCTAAGCATATTAGTAATATAGCCTTTGAGGTAACATGGTCACATTATCCAATAAAAATTCTCATAGCAACATAATATTCCATTTAACAATCATACTTCAAGAGAGGGAACAAATCTTTGAATCTGATACTTATTAATACTTATTCGGTGCCTCCTATACTAGGAGTTCAATGCCTCTGTTATCAATTTTGAGTGGCATAGGCATTTCTCTTTACACAAGAGGTTAAGCTGTTGAATTCTTATGGCTTTTTAGGTAAAATGTCTTTAAGTAGTAGATAAAAGAAAATTAAAGTAATCTATGTGTAAGCGAGAAAGATTTTCTAAGAACCCAAGGAGATAAAACAGCCAAACAGCTGTCTTTAGTGATATGAGTCAATGGGAATTGCTTCTGTGTTTCTGCTTCTATAACTGTGAAGCCTGAAACTATTTCAGAACATTTGTAAGACTGTTTGGCAATGATTCTTCAATGCATTCAATATAGGACTTAATATATAAAATTGTACTTGCATTCTTGTGTAAAAATGTTTTACCTTACAAAATCTTCATCTTTTGTTTTGTGTAGGATTAAAAATTAAGTTGTGTGAAATTTGAAACATTATTTCCAGTATACACATAGGTTTTTATTTGCAAACTTTTATCTTACATAACTTAATTTAATTTATTATATTGGAAACAAAGGCATACAGTAGCAAAGAATCTACATAGCTGGTCCAAAAATCCAAGATGGCAATTGCAGCAATGCTTATAAGGCTGATTCCTTTATGTTGTGAATATGCTACCACAGCCGCAATTTTGACTTTTTCTGTCTGTACCCTGTGAACATCACTGTGATATAGACAAATTAAGTATAGATTTAGCTAATGCTAAGTTCATCTGGTATCTTTAGAATGTTTTTCATCAAACAGTATACATATATAATATCATTTATTATTATTTGTTCACAACAATATGAAATTGTAGTTGCCAATTCTTTAGCTGTGTTGGGCTTCATACGTATTGAGTTCTTCCTAAGAATCTAGGATGTTGTGATATATCTGCATAGTATATCTGCAAATCCAAGTAGTGTGGCCTTATGTAATTGACAGATAAAATTTTGTCATAATGTATTTTATTAGTTTATCAAAATATAAAACATAATACAAGAATAAAATAAAATACAAAAAATGAAAATATGGGAAAAAATAAGGAAGGAAAAGGAAAAGAGACAAAAATAAACTGAAAGAAAAGAAAATTAAAAACATTAACTTCTGACCAGATTTTTTGGGTATGGCATTAAGTGTGCCTATAATTACTGGGACCAACACAGTTGGTCCCAGTAATTATAGTTTATGGCTGTACAGTTTATGGCTGTAATCTTTCTGTTTTGATTTTCAGATCTTGATACTTTGTAATTTCTCTAATTCTACTATCCCCTGTTACTGCCACATCAATTATTCCCATTTTCTTCTATTCAACCACATTTAAATCTGGTGCTTTATGAGCAAGACTTTATCAGTCTGAATTTGGAATCCACAATATTTTAACCTGCTCATTTTCAACTATTTTTTCAACTTTATTTTCTCACCGATTTTTTATTACTGGCATATGATTTTTTTTTTACAGATGTTCCAGTGAATTATTTTGGTAACTGTGTTGTGTCATCTTTTTATAATCAATTTGTGCGATCTTCTTGCACAAGCTGAGTATATGAAGTATATGAAGCTGTTTATTCTGCTACTTTGAATTATTTGATGATTTTCTTTTCAATTCTGGCCTTGATTATATTAGTTTAAGGAGCTTGCTCTAAAAACAAACCTTACATTTCTTTTTTAAGGTACCAGATTTGAGTACCAGTTTAAAGCTATTGTCAGGTTATATCTTTATCCATTTCCCTTTGGGTTTTTTGTAGAAATTCACCATGTAAGGCTTTTCCTTGCCAGCATTTTGTTCTTATTTTTATAACAGTATTTTGTTACTCATGGTTTGTTTCCTGTATATTCATTAAGTTCCTATTTTAACTTGCATCAATGTTTGTAATCAGCCAATGCATGCTGTCCTCCAAGTGTGTTGAACTTGAAGTAAACTTCTACCTCTATTTCTGTGGAACAGGTCTAATCTATAAATAATACTATGGGTTTGTAATGCATAGTGAATATTCATTAGCTTTCTTGATTTTTGGTCTGTCCAGTCCAATTGTTTCTAGTTAATCATTCCAGCAGCATATCATGTCCTAAGTATAACCCAGGTATTGATGATTTTGGTGGTTTCTGCCATTCAGTGTTGTCTCCAGCACTTTTCTAAATACTTAGTATTCTTTATTACATTTTTAACTTTTCCATACCTCTCTAGTCCATAACTTGTGGCAAGATTGCATATATATTTTTGCCCAGGGTATGCCTTTGCAGTTCTTTCAATTCTATTTTTGTGAATATTTTATTTCAAATTATAAACCAATATTGATATGCTAGTTTCTCTTACATTATTTATGGATTATAGATATTTTTCAGTACAAAATTGGTTCATTTTTTTTCAAGGATCCTCTTTTCATTCAACTTGATTTGTAAAAGCAAATAATTAATTTTATGACAGATAAACAACTTTTCTTTCAATAATCCTGTGGCTACTAGTTCAGGTTGCTCAGTCAACAGTCCTGAGTTTACAGGCCAATTTTACAAAAGTGAGTTTACAAAACAGATGGCATAATCATTCCAGATATTCTTCTAGCTAAACTAAATCAGTTAGCTGTGCCTGACCACATTTCTAAATCAATCATAAGCTTTGTAACAGACAGGAAGCAGCAGGTGAAGCTAGGCAGAATCACATCAGATACCTGTACAATTAGCACAGTGCCCCCCTATGGCTGTGTGCTCTCTCCACTTTTCTTCTCTATATATACCAATGATTGAATCTCAAAGGATCCTTCTGTTAAAGTACTAAAGTTTGTGGATGATACAACAGTGATCTGTCTCATTTTAGACAATGACGAATCTGCATACAGACAGAAGGTTGAACAACTAGCCTTCTGGTGCAGCCAGAACAGTCTTGAACTGAACACACTTAAAACTGAAGAAATGATAGTAGATTTTAGGAGAAGCCCTCCTACACTACCACCACTCACAATACTAGACAACACAGTAGCAATAGTAGAGACCTTAGTTCTAGATTCTATAATATCTCAAGACTTAAAATGGATACCTAACATCAAATACGTCATCAAAAAAGCACAACAAAGAATGTTCTTCCTGCACCAACTCAAACTGCCCAAGGAGCTGTTGATACAGTTCTACAGAGGAATTATTGAGTCTGTCATCTGCACTTCTATAACTGTCTGGTTTGGCACTGCAACCAATCAAACACAGACTTCAATGGCTAATTAGAACTTTAGTCTTCAACGGAGAAAAATGCAGAAAAAACAATTGCTACCAATCTGCCTTTCATTGAGAACCTATACATTGCACAACCCAGAAAGTGGGCTGTGAAAATATCTACAGATGCCTCATGTTCTGGACATAAACTGTTTCAAGTTCTACCCTCAAAACAGTGCTATAGGGCACTGCACGTCAGAACAACTAGACACAAGGACAGCTTTTCCCCCATGCCATCACTATGCTAAACAACTAATATCCTCAACACTGTCAACTAATATCCTCAACACTATCTAGAAAGGCAGTATTATCATCATTATTATCATCTCCCCTATTACCTACCACCTTATCTTCTTATGACTATAACTCTGTTGTTCATATCTTATGATTTAAATTGTTTAATTAATATCTTAGTATGATTTATGTTGATCACTTATTTAGTATCCGTGACTATCACTAAGTGTTATATCTAATGTTTTATGATGAATGTATTTTTACAATGATTATGATAATGATCTATCACTATCGTTGTATGTACACTGAGAGCTTATACACCAGAGACAAATTCCTTGTGTGTCTAATCATACTTGACCAATAAAGAATTCTATTTCTATTTGATTTCTATAAGGAACAAAGCTGTTACAAAATCTGGTAAACCTGCTATAAAAACTTCAAAACCTCCTCCCAAAGTAGAGCAACAGAAACAGTCTGTAAAGTGGGTGTGTGGGGTCTCTAACAATGCTTCGAGCTCTAAGCACAAAGCACTTATAAGCAATATTCTGAATAACAGGAAGTGAGCTTCCTATAATCTTCTCAACTGTTCTTACCACTCTCAGTATGGACCTTGTATCTGAGGCACTGCTGACACCAAACCAAACAGTGATGTAGTTTGTTAAAACACTCTCAATTGTGCCTAAAATATCTGTGAGTTTTTGGAAGGGAGGAAGAGAGGTTACCCTCACTTCTCATTCTGTTTGATGAAAGAATATTTTAAAAAATGTCTTTCACAGGATAAGATAATGTCTTTGCACTTTTTAAGTGCATGAACTATAGTTGGATTCTTTTTTGTCTTTTCATGTCTCAGTCATATCCCACTAAAAAGAAATCAGGATGGAATTCCTTCCATTGAGCTGTTTCCGATCAGAAAGTATTCAGAGGAGAAGACAGAAACAGATAGCTCTTATAACAGAAAACAGCACTATTGATAGCACCTCTAATAACACAGCCAGGTATACTCAAAAATGCTACCAACTCCAAATTTGAGAGAAATTCTTAAGTGTTCTGTGAATAACATAGAAAATCAGAAACTTTCATGGGATGAAAAACAGACACTGCAAGGCAGATTTTGGCACAACACTACTTTAGGATTTAAATATATCTGGCTTCCATTGAGCCCTTATCACCTATTATTTGGGTCTTGAAACCAAACCAAACCAAACCAAAGAAGGATAGAATATTCCAATTTAAATGTACAATCTAAATTTGGTTTAGTGATTAAGGTCTTAGACTATCCAAATCACAGGAGATTATGATTTTTAGTTCAGGTCTAGGACAATTCATCATGCCCGGGTCAGTGTGGATGAGTGAGTGCTACCTAGTGGGTGGGTATGGTTCAGCACAGATGGGTGGGTATGGATTGCCTTTTTTGAAGGGAGAAGTCAGCTATTCTAGCTCCTTGTTCAAGAGCACTAAACTCTATAGAAATTCAATGGAACAATTTGGTGACATTTTAGGGTTTGAGCATTTTGCCAGCCAATTGTGGGGCAGGATTGATGGAGGAAGTTATCCCAGGATGGCCTATTCATCTTTTACTCCAAAGAAAGGCAGGCCCACAGAGTTCAGTGAGGCTTATTCTGCAGACGTGAAAGTTCTGGATGATAATTCAGAAATATGAATGCATACCTACGTACATTTATGTAGGAATAATTCCCAATGCAGAAAAAGGAACCCGGGTCAGAATAGAATAGGACTGAATTAAAATTGGTCTTACTTATGAGTAAAGATGATTATCTAGCAACTAGGGTTGGTTTTTCCTACATCCAGGGGGCAGGCTCTAACATGGGAAGCTCCTCTTTGCTTCCTAGGTGGGCCAGTCGTTGGCCTAGTGCTGTACTTATGGAAGCAGTAGACAAGACTACAAGAACATGGTTGACTCTTGCTATGTGTCCTAGACTTGTCTGGGACCCAGGATCCTAGCTAACTTTTCAGCTAAGGATTCCAGCCAAAGTAGCCAGCTGAAGGGTGCTGTTGCAACTTTTCCTACTAATACATGCCTTGCCATTGTTTCTCCCTCCATTCCTTGGGAGAGTAGAAGATGCCTGCACCATGACCCCTTTGCATTGGAAAGGATGATGGATGAATCATGCTTGGCAGGGGTGATTTGCTATTGATTGCAAATTATTGCAGTCAAGTTGGACTGGTTGCTCATAGCACCTAGTGCCTTTGAACAAGAAGTTAGAATAGTGGATCTCTCTCCAGACTGTGGCTGGATCATGCCTCCACATCCTGGTCTAAATTCTTCTGCATTTCACTTGAGGGCACTTCAGGATGTGGAGGACAGAAGGAAGAAACTGGACAGAAGGCATCCAGTCAATTGCTGCCTGCTCGGCAATTAAGGACTATGTTAAGTATGGGTAGACACTTCCTTTCCAGCAACATTTGAGGGTGCTGAAATGAAGATCCAGGTAGGCATCCACAAAGTTCTACCTTATGTTTGGGTCATAAGGTTCTACCTTAGGTTTGGGTATCTCAGGGTAACAAGAGTCAGGCTGCTGGAGCAGGAGCGAAGCCACAGTGAACTAGGCTTGGGTAGGCTGAAGTGGGAGAAAGGATCTCCTATACAAGGTCTTAAGGCCAGCACAAGGCCATTGGATTTTCCTCTGGGAATGAGACCACCTTTTCTGCCACTGCCTATTAGGTATGACTCAGTTCTCTAAATTTTTAAGCCTCAATAGGAGCAAAGCAAACGGGGTTTTTTTCCTTAGGATCCTTGCTATCGCCCAGCCTGTCTCAGACTTCTGCTGCCCTTCCCCACTGAGAAGTATGTTTATCAGGCTTCCTCCCTCCCTTCTTTCTAAGGGAAGCTGCAGGCAGAGAACTAGCCCTGTTATGGAGCACTCTGGATGACATCACGAGCAGTTATCACTAGAACAGCAGCTGCAGGATCACAATCTTGACATACATGGAAGCTTGGCATGGTGCATAGTCTGGATGTTCACCAAGCTGCATTTGCCATCCTGGCAGGCCAATCCTAATTATGAGCTCCAATGCTCTGCCGGGCTTCAAGCCCAGAATGGGGCAATGTTTCTTCTGGTGGAGGTAAGTGTCTCTTCTTTTCTTCACTTGATCTGAATTGTCCTGTGACAATGATTCTCTTCCCCACAAGTGTTACCCTTCCCCATGTCCGCTCAGCTGACACATTAGGGGCTGATGTTTATTCTGGTGGCATCCAGTTGTGATGTATCCAGTCAACAGGGATGAATATCCATCGACCCAATTGTGCCTACCTGTCCAAACCCACCCAGCCACCCCCCACCCAGTCACAGCTATTCAGTTGTGTTTACCCAGCCACACTAATCTGACCTCTATGAATCACCCATTCCATTCTAATCCTGCCTTGGTCATGAAAGCCAGCTGGGTAACTTTGGGCCAGCTCCTCTTGCCCAGCCCATGATTTCAGGCTAAGGGAACAAGCCTGTCAGTCAATTTTTGTTGCTACAAAAATGCAGATCCTGTACATAAGAGAAAATGCTAGGAAATAAAATAAAACCTTTCCGGGTTTTAAAAATACTTTTTAGAACTTGTGCTTTTCCTCCAATGGATATTAATTATCTTGTGACTCAATTACTTTTTCAAGCATGTGGTGGCGAGATATTGAGAGATCATTATTTTGTGAATTTCCAAGGGCCCGCAAGTGCAATGCCATAATTGTGCTGGCCCACATTCACCATTTAAAGGGCTTAATTTCTATATTTAGAGTGAGTAAAAGGCTATGTGTTCATTAGTGTGGCATTATTGTCAATAAGAGCACAGAGAGATTATTATTAAATGAAACAAATATGGGAGAACATTAAAAAAAAACCTCCACACACAAAGCTTTAAGACATTCTCTTACTGAGATGTTACCATGGCATATTGTTCAGCAAGTGTGCACTATAATCTGAATTTAATAGATGGCATTTTTTGTCAATGCAATTTGCGGGTTCGGATCAATAACACTCCTTGTTGCCATTCGCATTTGCCAGAAATATATTATCTAAAAGACTGTAATTTGCAAGAAATTCTTATTCCAAACACCACAAAACAAAAAGCTAATAAGGGAACATTTAAGAAGAGGACAGCATGTAATGTTCACAGAAACAGGACTATGTCATGTGCATAAAACAAAAATTAAAGCATTACTTTATAAATATTTGCCAAGATTTCCACAGATGAAAATGGTGACAGGATTGGAACTGGCCTTTCCTCCCTTCCCCAGGAATTACTTCTCCATTTTTATGACTGAAGGTTTGTCAATGCCAGACTGAATCCTTTTATTGGATAGCAGCCTGACCTTCCTGAGTTAAAAGCCAATACTGGCCTACAGTTTCTAATAAATAGTTCAACTTGGTTAAAAAAAGGACCCTAAAATAATTGGAAAGCAAGATCCTATAACTATCTGCCGATAGTTTAAAGTGGCCTTCCCTAACTTAGCTAGAGTCCAGATGTGTACATTCTATCAGTGGACATGTTGGCTGTGGAATCCTGAGATTTGAAATATTTATTTGTTTGTCTAACAAATTTATATAGCTGCTCAACTCACACATAGGTGACTCTGGGCAGTTTATAATTTAAAAAAAAAACTTACAAAAATGTTCACCCACCACCACCCCATGTTTACCTGATCCTGAAAAATGATTACACCATATATTCATTCCTTGTAAATATATGATAAATATAGAAACAGAAATGTTTTTAGGGAAATATCAGGAATCAATGAACAAGAATATTGACTCTTATCCTACATGTTACTACTTACTCTGAATGTTATGAAAGTTATAACTGAGAAATATGATTTGTTTACAATCCAGTACAAAACCATTACCTTCCAGAGGTGCTGCCAAACTGTTGTGAGAAAGTCTGAATGAGAAGAACCAAAATCCAGAATGTTTTAATTATTCTGACTTTGGGGCAAATCTTGATGTGGTACTTAAGACATGGCTTGGTAGTAGGCAGCCCATCAGCATATCCCATCAGATTCATTGCTCTTATCTTCCTGCAGCCTTCCTGCTCCTCTGTTCCTTCAGTTTCTTCTGCTCCCATGTCTTAGTGTGACAGACTTAATGGCTTGACAATCTTTCTCAACTCTTTCCATTCCTGTGCTTAGCCCCTATCACCCATGCCCTATGGCACACATTCTACCAGCATCTGATTTTTCCAGCACCTTCACTCCTTTTCCAGATTTCATTCAATCATCAATTTTGGGGGCATTTTTCCTCCTTCCTTCAAATCCAAACCACTTCTGCAAGAATAAAAAATTACAGATGCGTATTAACATTTTAGATTGGGTATAGACCACTTGAAACCAGCTTTTCTGTACATAGAACAGTTTATGAATAGAACATTTAGAAAAGCATTTATGAAAAGTTCTACAAGCAGCCCTCCTTAGCAAGTTTAAACAGATATTTTAAATATGGCATTTGAACCTAATTGCCCAGGCTACTAAGACCCTTGCTATAAAGAGTAATACATTTTGTGAGTGCCCTGATCTTCCTCCTCTGTGTTTTTGTACTCTGTCCGAAAGAAGTTTATTCATCAAGCCTTGAAAAGATTTGGGAACAAGAGGAGTAATATTTTGATAGACAAAACATCTGGACATTCTACCCAGAACATTACAAAGTGGAGTCAGATTAACTTAGAAGGAAGTTGTTTAAAAATACACTGCAGCACTAAATTGCCTTCTCTATATTTCTGTGATATGCCTGGATGCACTTTGACAAGGTATATACATACATACATACATACATACATACATACATACATACATACATAGTTTAGAGGTCAAGAATTTTGCTTGCTATTTGAAATAAAAAGGCAAGTAAAATGTCTGTTTATTTTGCTCTGTATGAAACAAAGCTTATAAAAAAGGCAGAGTGCAAAAGAAGGCCATCTTTCTATACTTGTGCTGTGTGATTTGGTACATTAGATTTATCTGTCAGGCCTGACAAAAGCTAGTAAATCCGTAATCAAGCAAACACCATGCCAGGATATTATTACACTATTTCTTCCCCTCAAGAACAATATACCCATGGAAACTGAGCAAGCAGCAAAACCCACCCAGATGCTCACTCTTATTTCAGAATTATGGTTGGTGCATAGAAATTTTAATCAGTGTACTGACATGTACTTTATAAATATTAAAAAGTTTCAGAGATTTATTTCAGGGATGCCACAAAATTTTGCAGTGTTTGCCATCTGGGAAGACACTAGCACTATCACTTCTCATGAAATTATTTCAGCATAAATTTCCTCTTAATTAATATGACAACCCATTTCTCTAGTCCCCACCATGACTGAGTGTGACACTCCCAGTCCATCTGGACTTTAGTAACTCTATGGTTTTCCCCATCAGAGCTTGGTCTAAAGTTGCCTACACCATCTGTGGCAACAGTGACATTATTGTTCTGTGTGAGTCCTTCTGATTTGTTCTAAACTCCAGATTTCTTTTAAGTATGAAAAACACACACACACACACATTCTTTTCAGTATGCATATAGAAGTCACCACTGAGGAAACATGCTATGAATATATGTAAACTGTTAAATTAGCTTGCCATGCTTTCACTGAAGGTTGGTGACACTGCCATTTGGGCCATTGCCAAAGATTTATGTTTATATAGGCTAGCTCACAACAAAAAGGTTTTGTGACTCAGAGATATTGATCAATTAGAATAACAAAATTCAGATAGCAGTGCATAGCATACTGTTGCTGTTGCAAATTTGTCTTTTAAATCCTAGTGAGAATGGGTAAGAGAGAGAGAAAGAAAGAGAATGGCAAACACTTTCTAGTTAATCTGCCAAAGAGTGTACTGGGGCTGTTCAACATATCATCAGCCTTCTGTCTGCTTACCTTGGAGGCTATTTAATGGGCAGAGATGGGAAAGCATGAGAACATAGAATTAATCATCCTTGCTGCTGCTCAACCATGAGAAAATGTGAAACACCTGAAAAGGAATGACTGGTCCCAGCTGGGTTGCCCTGCTCTTTAACTAGCATCATCTAAAGCCGACAGGTAAGAATGGAAGGGGGTGGGGAGAAACCTGGCAGTCCAATATTTATTCAGCTCAGCAGATAAATCTAATGCAATCCAAGATGACGTGCATAGCTGAAGACTTTTTTTATCCCACCTTCCATTCACCTATGCAAAGAGAGCAGTAAGAGAGTTATTAAACTGAAATGGCATGAAATCTTGTAAATGTATGAATCAAGACCCTGACAATTGGTTTGAAAGCAAAGAATGGTTTAACTATTTGCCAATGGCATATACAAATCAAGTAAGATTTTTACTAAATACTAAATGAAAAGATCAAATGATCTTTTATTTAGGGAGAAGAAATAATTGTATTTCCTGCTGTACTGCCTCATCATGGTGGATGGGTGGTCTAGGAGGGATATATGAAAAACAGGAGTATATGCCAAAAGTATATATTCCTAACAGAGTCATTCAGGGTATAAAGATCATTCCAACTGCCCAGCTAAAGCAAATAGGTACCTATATTGATATGAAAATATCAGAGGCAGATTATCAACTTAGTGACAATGGCAAAAGCATCAATTCGTATTTCACTGGACAAGGCAATGGTAAATTGTTGCTATATTTTTTCCAAGAAAATATAAAATGGATAGAAAATATAAAATGTTTGGGGATATAGTGCTGGATGATGAACCTCAGTTCAGATGTATTCAACATGCTACTGAGGAAGAGCTAAGGATATTTTGGAGTACTAATGGTGTTTATGATGTCACTAGATTGAAGCTTTTGGAATGTGTTGTTACTGATCTTATAATAGAATAACAGAATTGGAAAGAACCTTGGAGGTCTTCTAACTCTGTGCTCAGAACCATTTCAGACAAATGGTTACCTGATCTTTTCTTTAAAACTTCCATGTTGGAGCACCTACAATTTCTGGAGGCATTAATCATTCCACTGATTAATTATTCTGTCAGGANNTTTCTCCTTAGTTCTAGGTTGCTTCTTCCCTTGATTAGTTTTCATCCATTGCTTCTTGTCTTGCCTTCAGGTGCATTTTAGAATAGGTTGACTCCTCTCTTCTTTGTAGCAGCCCTTAGATATTGAAACACAGCTATCATGTTACCCCTATTCCTTCTTTTCACTAGATTAGACATATTCACACTGTTTATGACTCATGACAGGAAAGCAAAGAAAGAACAGTTCTTCTTTTATATTTAAGAAGAGTAAAGCAAGACTGATACTTGGCTACAATGTAATAAAAAAATCAATTAAATATTGTGGACAAACTTTTAATATGACTATCATTCAAATTTATGCTCCAGTCACCAATGTAGAATAAAAGTTTATGAGTTTGATATCGTGTCCCATTTTAAATCAATAGAACATTCAAGTCAGATGTGCCGCTTGTGATTGGAGACTGGAATGATAAAGTTGGAAATACAAAAGGAAAAAATATAGTTGGGCTGGGCTTAGGAAGCCATCATAAAGTAGGAAACTGACTTATCAATTCTAGCATTCCAACTTGAATTTCATTGATAGAGAACTAAAAGAATTATGGAATGAACTTAAAGAAGTTGTTAAGGATAAAAGTGAATAGATACTTCCAAAATGAAGAAAGAGAAGAAAGGAAACTAGGTGTCACAACAAACAATAGACATAACCAAAAGAGAAGAGAAGGCAAAATCAAGAAAGACCAAAATTTCAGAAAGGAACTTAACAGTTTCAGAGAGCTGTTAAAAGATATAAGGAACAGTGTTACAATAGCATCTGTAAGTCATTGAAGGTGGAAACACACATGGAAAAAGAAGGAAAATCTTTCAAAAATCTCTGAATTCAGAAGGTGGTAATAGAAAACAAAATTAAAGTACTCTGCTTATTATCAAATAAAAAGACTACAAGAACTGATGAAATGCCCACTAGAACATAGCAAGCAAAAGAAAAAGAATTAGTCAAGGTCTATCCACATTATACCTACAAATCTGGAGAACAACACAGTGTCAAGAAGAGGTCAATCTACAAGAATATTTAACAGAGTGCAAAGTGTTGTACAAACTGCTTCATTTCACATGCTAGCAAAAAAGTGCTTAGGATCATCCAATGCATATTAGAGCCTTACATGAAAAAGAGGTTCAATCTGGCTTTAGAAAAAAGCAAAGGAACATGAGACATAATTGTTGAGGCTTGCTGGGTAATTGATAGAGTCAAAGAATATCAAAAAGAAGTCAGCACCTGATTCATCAATGATTTTTTAAAGAAAAGCCTTTGGTTGTGTGGAAAATGCTCAGAAAAATGGGAATTTCAAAACATTCTATTGTCCTCATGAGAAACTTATATACAAGTCAGGAAGCCACAATGCGAAAAGAACATGGTGAAACATGCACTAAGACCTTGGAAAAGATATTTAAATGCCATGAAATGTCCAGACAAAAAAGTACAGAATCATTCAAACCATAAAGTGAAAGGGAAAGTTGGATTTTAATAAGCAAGACAGGAGGAGTATTAATGCCTTTGAACTTTTATGTTGGAGAAGACTCCCAAGAATACTATGGGTAGCCAAGAAAGCAAACAAACCCAGGGTCAAATAATCCTACTTTAAACACATGAGAGAAAGATCTAGCTTTCTGGAAAAGGCTCCAGTACTGGTAAAAGTGGAAGGAAAGAGAAAAAGAGGATAACCAGCAGCAAAATATAGGTATTCAGTTTCAGTAGTGAGAAATGCACTATTGGGATACTTGAAAAAACATGTTAGGGATATATAATCATGAGAAAATCTATCTATGTGGTAACTAAGAGTCAAAATGACTTGATGATACATAATCAAGAAACCAACAACTATATTTTCTTAGATACATATTTCTTATTTGGAATAAAGAATAAGTGCCCTTTGTACCACAGAGGAAAAAAAAAGGAATATATTCATACGTAACCCAGCAACTAAAGGACAGATTAAGCAGTGCTTACTCTTTTCACCATAGCTATTGTATCATTATTTTTCTGCCACAGTAAAACTTTAGAATCCTCTTTGACGTGCTGGCCTATAACATTTGACCGTACTTACAGGCAGATATAAAATCAATTTTCTGTACTCCCATTTATCTCAGCACTGCTGTTTGCTGGTTCTCTAATGGAACGACTCTTCTGGAGAGGTAGTTATTTTACTTCAGAGTGGCATTTCAGAAGCTTTAAATGGTCTGAAGAGATGGCGTGTGGCCTTTAGGAATATTTTAGTTCTGCTTTCTTCTGAAGAAGACTCTCCCCGCCCTCCCAGGCTCTCAGCAACAGCTCACTTGAGGGAGGGAGGCTGCTGAGTAAGCTGCAGAAAGACAGGTCTGTCAAACATAACCTTTGTAAAAGGCTCCAGACTAGCTTGCCAAAATCACAATGTATACCATAATAACTCTAACCTTATTATTGTTTATTTATTTATTAAATTTTATGTAGATGCTGTGCGTTTAATTCCCTCCAGTGACAAGGCAGAACTACTCAATTTGCCTTAATTTTTCCTCCTCACTCACTCTCCTAAATTTGTCTCTGGTTTTGCTGAGGTTTTTTTTGGGGGGGGGGGTGTCCTGTTGGAACTTCTAATAAACTTTAATGCATGACATATTTTGTATTTCAGAAAAAAACGGTGTTTTATAAGAATATACTGTTAAAGCAGCTGACTTCCAGATGTTTTGAGATTTCAGAATTTCAGACTAACAATAATGTTATTGCTCAAATTCACGAAGTATTGATTAAATTAATCAAATGTAATCAAATTCATGGGATTTAAGTTAGTTATCTTTGAAAAAGTGCTAGTGACCTTCTACTACTGCACCATAGAGAGCTTTTTTTTTTTT